>CM059784.1:38590000-38607500 GCA_030435695.1 Brachymystax lenok tsinlingensis
TAGAGTAGCTAGCATCTCTCCTGTTCCTCTGCAGTCCGTGTGACTTGTCAGATCATTTCTAGATGTTTCTCTGCTACACTCTGTCCATCTGCTGTGTCCTCCTGACTACCTCTGGTCCTATTGCTACTGTGACGGTCCCTGAACCTTGTTGTCTCTAACAGAACCGATGTTCTGTTTCTGCTGTTGGACAGGGGCTAGATTTCCTCACATGCTCTCAGCTGCTCCAACAAAAACCTGGCAGAGCAGGATGACATTGCTGTAACATTCTGTCCTCTGGCTAGCTAGCTATTCTCGTGTTGTTGTTGTTTAGAGTCCCAGAGATCTATTGGAGTGGCCCTAACAACCATACTGTTCTCTGGCTAGCTAGCTTGTTGTTGTTGTTTAGAGTCCCAGAACTCTATTGGAGTGGCCCTAACAACCATACTGTTCTCTGGCTAGCTAGCTTGTTGTTGTTTAGTCCCAGATCTCTATTGGAGTGGCCCTAACAACCATACTGTTCTCTGGCTAGCTAGCTTGTTGTTGTTGTTTAGAGTCCCAGAACTCTATTGGAGTGGCTCTAACAACCATACTGTTCTCTGGCTAGCTAGCTTGTTGTTGTTGTTTAGAGTCCCAGAACTCTATTGGAGTGGCCCTAACAACCATACTGTTCTCTGGCTAGCTAGCTTGTTGTTGTTTAGAGTTCCAGATCTCTATTGGAGTGGCCCTAACAACCATACTGTTCTCTGGCTAGCTAGCTTGTTGTTGTTTAGAGTCCCAGAACTCTATTGGAGTGGCCCTAACAACCATACTGTTCTCTGGCTAGCTTGTTGTTGTTGTTTAGTCCCATAACTCTATTGGAGTGGCTCTAACAACCATACTGTTCTCTGGCTAGCTAGCTTGTTGTTGTTGTTTAGAGTCCCAGAACTCTATTGGAGTGGCCCTAACAACCATACTGTTCTCTGGCTAGCTAGCTTGTTGTTGTTTAGAGTCCCAGAACTCTATTGGAGTGGCCCTAACAACCATACTGTTCTCTGGCTAGCTAGCTTGTTGTTGTTGTTTAGTCCCAGAACTCTATTGGAGTGGCTCTAACAACCATACTGTTCTCTGGCTAGCTAGCTTGTTGTTGTTGTTTAGAGTCCCAGAACTCTATTGGAGTGGCCCTAACAACCATACTGTTCTCTGGCTAGCTAGCTTGTTGTTGTTGTTTAGAGTCCCAGAACTCTATTGGAGTGGCTCTAACAACCATACTGTTCTCTGGCTAGCTAGCTTGTTGTTGTTGTTTAGTCCCAGAACTCTATTGGAGTGGCTCTAACAACCATACTGTTCTCTGGCTAGCTAGCTTGTTGTTGTTGTTTAGAGTCCCAGAACTCTATTGGAGTGGCCCTAACAACCATACTGTTCTCTGGCTAGCTAGCTTGTTGTTGTTGTTTAGAGTCCCAGAACTCTATTGGAGTGGCTCTAACAACCATACTGTTCTCTGGCTAGCTAGCTTGTTGTTGTTGTTTAGTCCCAGAACTCTATTGGAGTGGCTCTAACAACCATACTGTTCTCTGGCTAGCTAGCTTGTTGTTGATTAGAGTCCCAGAACTCTATTGGAGTGGCCCTAACAACCATACTGTTCTCTGGCTAGCTAGCTTGTTGTTGTTGTTTAGAGTCCCAGAACTCTATTGGAGTGGCCCTAACAACCATACTGTTCTCTGGCTAGCTAGCTTGTTGTTGTTTAGTCCCAGATCTCTATTGGAGTGGCCCTAACAACCATACTGTTCTCTGGCTACCTAGCTTGTTGTTGTTGTTTAGAGTCCCAGAACTCTATTGGAGTGGCCCTAACAACCATACTGTTCTCTGGCTAGCTAGCTTGTTGTTGTTGTTTAGAGTCCCAGAACTCTATTGGAGTGGCCCTAACAACCATACTGTTCTCTGGCTAGCTAGCTTGTTGTTGTTGTTTAGAGTCCCAGAACTCTATTGGAGTGGCTCTAACAACCATACTGTTCTCTGGCTAGCTAGCTTGTTGTTGTTGTTTAGAGTCCCAGAACTCTATTGGAGTGGCCCTAACAACCATACTGTTCTCTGGCTAGCTAGCTTGTTGTTGTTTAGAGTCCCAGATCTCTATTGGAGTGGCCCTAACAACCATACTGTTCTCTGGCTAGCTAGCTTGTTGTTGTTTAGAGTCCCAGAACTCTATTGGAGTGGCCCTAACAACCATACTGTTCTCTGGCTAGCTTGTTGTTGTTGTTTAGTCCCAGAACTCTATTGGAGTGGCTCTAACAACCATACTGTTCTCTGGCTAGCTAGCTTGTTGTTGTTGTTTAGAGTCCCAGAACTCTATTGGAGTGGCCCTAACAACCATACTGTTCTCTGGCTAGCTAGCTTGTTGTTGTTTAGAGTCCCAGAACTCTATTGGAGTGGCCCTAACAACCATACTGTTCTCTGGCTAGCTAGCTTGTTGTTGTTGTTTAGTCCCAGAACTCTATTGGAGTGGCTCTAACAACCATACTGTTCTCTGGCTAGCTAGCTTGTTGTTGTTGTTTAGAGTCCCAGAACTCTATTGGAGTGGCCCTAACAACCATACTGTTCTCTGGCTAGCTAGCTTGTTGTTGTTGTTTAGAGTCCCAGAACTCTATTGGAGTGGCTCTAACAACCATACTGTTCTCTGGCTAGCTAGCTTGTTGTTGTTGTTTAGTCCCATAACTCTATTGGAGTGGCTCTAACAACCATACTGTTCTCTGGCTAGCTAGCTTGTTGTTGTTGTTTAGAGTCCCAGAACTCTATTGGAGTGGCCCTAACAACCATACTGTTCTCTGGCTAGCTAGCTTGTTGTTGTTGTTTAGAGTCCCAGAACTCTATTGGAGTGGCTCTAACAACCATACTGTTCTCTGGCTAGCTAGCTTGTTGTTGTTGTTTAGTCCCAGAACTCTATTGGAGTGGCTCTAACAACCATACTGTTCTCTGGCTAGCTAGCTTGTTGTTGTTTAGAGTCCCAGAACTCTATTGGAGTGGCCCTAACAACCATACTGTTCTCTGGCTAGCTAGCTTGTTGTTGTTTAGAGTCCCAGAACTCTATTGGAGTGGCCCTAACAACCATACTGTTCTCTGGCTAGCTAGCTTGTTGTTGATTAGAGTCCCAGAACTCTATTGGAGTGGCCCTAACAACCATACTGTTCTCTGGCTAGCTAGCTTGTTGTTGTTGTTTAGAGTCCCAGAACTCTATCGGAGTGGCCCTAACAACCATGATTTTCTATGCTATTGGACAGTGGCTGGCTTTTTCTGCTGTTACTCCATGCAGTGTCCGAAATGGCACCCTATTCCATATATAGTGCCCTACTTTTGACCAGGGCCCATAGTAGTGCACTACTTTTAAACAGGGCCCATAGTAGTGCCTTACTTTTGACCAGGGCCCATAGAGTAGTGCACTACTTCTGACCAGGGCCCATAGAGTAGTGCACTATGTAGGGAATAGGGTGCCATTTATGAGCATCCTCTGACTGTCCCTGTGCTATCCAAAAAACATTGTGGCTATTCTGCTACTGGTTTCTACACTGTCCCACAGACAGAGGTCGATACGTTGTCCCACAGACAGAGGTCGATACGTTCTCCCACAGACAGAGGTCGATACGTTGTCCCACAGACAGAGGTCGATACGTTGTCCCACAGACAGAGGTCGATACGTTGTCCCACAGACAGAGGTTGATACTTTGCTGTCAGAGTAGCCAGCTGTTCCATGTAGTTAGTCCCTGTCCTGTCAGAGTAGCTAGCTGTTCCATGTAGTTAGTCCCTGTCCTGTCAGAGTAGCTAGCTAGCTGTTCCATGTAGTTAGTCCCTGTCCTGTCAGAGTAGCTAGCTGTTCCATGTAGTTAGTCCCTGTCCTGTCAGAGTAGCTAGCTGTTCCATGTAGTTAGTCCCCGTCCTGTCTGAGAAGTTGGGGAAGAACCTGCAGATTTGCCAGAGAAGGACTAAGTCCTGAGAGCCAGCCCTGAGAGCCAACCCTGAGAGCCAACCCTGAGAGCCAGCCCTGAGAGCCAACCCTGAGAGCCAGCCCTGAGAGCCAGCCCTGAGAGCCAGCCCTGAGAGCCAACCCTGAGAGCCAACCCTGAGAGCCAGCCCTGAGAGCCAACCCTGAGAGCCAGCCCTGAGAGCCAGCCCTGAGGGATGAGACTCAACACTGTGATATACTGTCTCCCTCCCTCTGATGAAAAAGTGATCAGAAATCAATAAGGGATAATAATTAGAGATGGAATGATTGGAAGGCAGGGGCCTCTCTACCACTCCTTGAAGAGGAGGATGAAGCTGGCCCAAGGTCTGCTTGTACATTTCTCTGTGTAGCTTTATGTTTGAAGTGCTTTGAAATCCACGAGGGAGAAAGTTTACATTTTAGGTAAAAAAGTAGAGAATCGGACAACAGTGCAGGTCTAACCTCAGCTGGGGGTACGCCCTCTGGAGGATGACAGCGTAACAACACTTCCTGGTTCAACGCTACTTCCTTCCCCATTGGCTCCTCCTCAAAGTTCTTCCTCAGGTCTGTAAAAGGTGGGAAGACATGACAATCATCAAAACACGAAAAACACGATTTATTGAAGATATAAATATCCGGGAAGTCCCATTGAGGTCAGAATACCTCTCCTACAAGTGACCAGGAACATGAAAAACATCTAAAAAACCACGAGAAACATGGAAAAAGCTACGTAAGGCTGCGATCAGTCATAGATGAGATGAGGGCCATCTCTTTCTGCTGTGCCCCTTGAGCAAACACACTGCTAACCGGGACCAGGGGCGTTGCCATGTGTCCCGGTCCTGCTGCTGTTATCCTCCTGCTGCTGTTATCCTACTCTACTGGAGATAGCATATAGTACACTATACCTCTATACTACTGGAGATAGTAGATAGTACACTATACCTCTATACTACTGGAGATAGTAGATAGTACACTATACCTCTATACTACTGGAGATAGCAGATAGTACACTATACCTCTATACTACTGGAGATAGCAGATAGTACACTATACCTCTATACTACTGGAGATAGCAGATAGTACACTATACCTCTATACTACTGGAGATAGCAGATAGTACACTATACCTCTATACTACTGGAGATAGCAGATAGTACACTATACCTCTATACTACTGGAGATAGCAGATAGTACACTATACCTCTATACTACTGGAGACAGCAGATAGTACACTATACCTCTATACTACTGGAGACAACAGATAGTACACTATACCTCTATACTACTGGAGATAGAACATAGTACACTATACTTCTATACTACTGGAGATAGCAGATAGTACACTATACCTCTATACTACTGGAGATAGTAGATAGTACACTATACCTCTATACTACTGGAGATAGTAGATAGTACACTATACCTCTATACTACTGGAGATAGTAGATAGTACACTATACCTCTATACTACTGGAGATAGCAGATAGTACACTATACCTCTATACTACTGGAGATAGTAGATAGTACACTATACTTCTATACTACTGGAGATAGCAGATAGTACACTATACCTCTATACTACTGGAGATAGTAGATAGTACACTATACCTCTATACTACTGGAGATAGCAGATAGTACACTATACCTCTATACTACTGGAGATAGTAGATAGTACACTATACCTCTATACTACTGGAGATAGTAGATAGTACACTATACTTCTATACTACTGGAGATAGCAGATAATACACAATGTCTCTCTCTATATATATACTTCTCTATACCTCTCTCTCTCTCTCTCTCTCTCTCTCTCTCTCTCTCTCTCTCTCTCTGTCTCTCTCTCTCTATATATATATATATATACACCTCTCTCTCTCTCTCTCTCTCTCTCTCTCTCTCTCTCTCTATATATATATATATATACACCTCTCTCTCTCTCTCTCTCTCTCTCTCTCTCTCTCTCTCTCTCTCTCTCTCTCTCTCTCTCTCTCTCTCTCTCTCTCAATTCAATTCAATTCAAAGGGCTTTATTGGCATAGGGAACATATGTTTACATTGCCAAAGCAACTGAAATAGATAATAAACACAAGTAAATTAAACTTTTTTTTTTTTTTTTTTTACTGTACATTATACTCACAAAATTCCAAAAGATTAAAGACAATTCAAAATGTTTTTATGTGCAAATATTAAAGTACAAAAGGGAAAATAAATATAAATAAACATAAATATGGGTTGCATTTACAACGGTGTTGGTTCTTCACTGGTTTACCTTTTCTTGTGGCAACAGGTCACACGTATTGTTGCTGTGACGGCACACTGTGGTATTTCACCCAGTAGATATGGGAGTTTATCAAAATTGGGTTTGATTTTGAATTCTTTGTGGGTCTTTGTTATCTGAGGGAAATATGTGTCTCCAATCTGGTCATATATTTGGTTAGAAAGTGCAGCTCAGTTTCCACCTCGTTTTGTGGGCAGTGTGCACATGTCTTCTCTTGAGAGCCGGGTCTGCCTACGGCGGCCTTCCTCAAATTAGTTTGTTTTGTTTTGTTTTTTTCTTTATTTTCTTACATAGTTTTTATATTTACAGTACCAGTCAAAAGTTTGGACACACACCTACTCATTCAAGGGTTTTTAAAAATGTTCTACATTGTAGAATAATAGTGAAGACATCAAAACTATAAAATAACACATATGGAATCATGTAGTATCCTGAAAAGTGTTAAACAAATCAAAATATATTTTAGATTCCTCAAAGTAGCCACCCTTTGCCTTGATGACAGCTTTGCACTCTCTGGAGTACGTCTGCCCCTCCTGTCTCTCTCTCTGTGTGAGGGTTAGTCTGTTACCCTCCTGTCTCACTCTCTGTGAGGGTTAGTCTGTTACCCTCCTGTCTCACTCTGTGTGAGGGTTAGTCTGTTACCCTCCTGTCTCTCTCTCTGTGAGGATACATTTGTTACCTTCCTGTCTCCCTCTCTGTGAGGGTTAGTCTGTTACCCTCCTGTCTCACTCTCTATGAGGGTTAGCCTGTTACCCTCCTGTCTCTCTCTCTCTCTGTGAGGGTTAGTCTGTTACCCTCCTGTCTCTCTCTCTCTGTGAGGGTTAGTCTGTTACCCTCCTGTCTCTCTCTCTCTGTGAGGGTTAGTCTGTTACCCTCCTCTCTCTCTCTCTCTGTGAGGATTAGTCTGTTACCCTCCTGTCTCTCTCTCTCTGTGAGGGTTAGTCTGTTACCCTCCTGTCTCTCTCTCTCTGTGAGGGTTAGTCTGTTACCCTCCTGTCTCTCTCTCTCTGTGAGGGTTAGTCTGTTACCCTCCTATCTCTCTCTCTCTCTGTGAGGTTTAGTCTGTTACCCTCTTGTCTCAATCTCTATGAGGGATAGTCTGTTACTCTCCTGTCTCTCTCTCTCTGTGAGGGTTAGTCTGTTACCCTCCTGTCTCTCTCTCTCTTTGAGGGTTAGTCTGTTACCCTCCTGTCTCTCTCTGAAGGCTTTACTGCCCATGATGTCTTTCTCATGAAGATACGGTTGATACACTGATGTATTCCTTAAAGCAGCTGATGACCCTGTCTCCTGTCCAGACAGATCGTGGTTAGTGAAACATGAAGACAGACCCTGTCTCCTGTCTAGACAGATTGTGGTTAGTGAAACATGAAGACAGACCCTGTCTCCTGTCCAGACAGATCGTGGTTAGTGAAACATGAAGACAGACCCTGTCTCCTGTCTAGACAGATTGTGGTTAGTGAAACATGAAGACAGACCCTGTCTCCTGTCCAGACAGATCGTGGTTAGTGAAACATGAAGACCTACAGACCCTGTCTCCTGTCCAGACAGATCGTGGTTAGTGAAACATGAAGACCTACAGAGGCCTGATTGAAATTCAATTGAATTAGACTTGATATATTGGAGCTGGGGTAGACAGAAGATATAATAGACCTGACAGGTTCAAATGAGGGAGGGAGGGAGGGGTGTGTGTGTGTGTGGGTGCGTGCGTGCGTGCGTGTGTGTGTGTGTGTGTGTGTGTGCGCTCACTTTAATGTATGTGTGTGTGTGTCCTTATCTTACATCTTAGTGTCTTTGTAGAGGTTTGGTAATGAGAGTATTCCTCTGTTTCCTGTCTGTTCTGTTCTGCCTGGAATAATGCATATTCATGTGAATTCTGTCTGGAATAATGCATATTCATGTGAATTCTGTCTGGAATAATGCATATTCATGTGAATTAAAAGAGGGAGAAACAAAAACAGACATAAACTGTCTTTGAGGCTGTGGCTGGGGGATGTCTCTCTCTCCCCCTCCCCCCCTCTCTCTCTCTCTCTCTCTCTCTCTCTCCTCTCTCCCTCTCTCTCTCTCTCTCTCTCTCTCTCTCTCTCTCTCTCTCTCTCTCTCTCTCTCTCTCTCTCTCTCTCTCTCTCTCTCTGAATTCAATTTAAGTGCTTTATTTGATTTGATTTCAATTAACTGACCTATAGGACGGTCCCGAAGGGTTCCAAAGGTTCCAAGGGCTCTGACTGGCTGCTGAATTCAAAGCAGAGTCATTCCCCTCTATATATTAATATTTCACTAAGATTTTGAGTCTCTCTCTCTCTCACTCAATTCAATGGGCTTTATTGGCTTGGGAAACATATGTTAACATTGCCAAAGCAACTGAAGTAGACAATAAACAATACACGTGAACAGTAAACATTACACTCACAGAAGTTCCAGAAAAGAATAAAGACATTTCAAATGTCAAATTATGTCTATATACAGTGTTGAAACGAAAATAGTTGTTCTTTGTGGATCTGTGTAATCTGAGGGAAATATGTGTCTCTAATATGGTCATTCATTTGGCAGGAGGTTAGGAAGTGCAGCTCAGTTTCCACCTCATTTTGTGGGCAGTGTGCACATAGCCTGTCTTCTCTTGAGAGCCAGGTCTGCATACGGTGGCCTTTCTCAATAGCAAGGCTACGCTCACTAAGTCTGTAAATAGTCAAAGCTTTCCTTAAGTTTGGGTCAGTCACAGTGGTCAGGTACTCTGCCACTGTGTACTCTCTGTTTAGAGCCAAATAGCATTCTAGTTTGCTCAGTTTTTTTTGTTAATTCTTTCCAATGTGTCAAGTAATTATCTTTTTGTTTTCTCATGATTTGGTTGGGTCTAATTGTGTTGCTGTGCTGGGGCTCTGTGGGGTGTGTTTGTGTTTGTGAACAGAGCCCCAGGACCAGCTTGCTTAGGGGACTCTTCTCCAGGTTCATCTCTCTGTAGGTGATGGCTTTGTTATGGAAGGTTTGGGAATCACTTCCTTTTAGGTGGTTGTAGAATTTAACGGCTCTTTTCTGGATTTTGATAATTAGCGGGTATCGGTCTAATTCTGCTCTGAATGCATTATTTGGTGTTTTACGTTGTACACAGAGGATATTTTTGCAGAATTCTGCATGCAGAATGCATTTAGTGAATTCTTGGTTGGTGAGCGGACCCCAGACCTCACAACCATAAAGGGGAATGGGTTCTATAACTGATAAAGAGTATTTATAGGCAGAACCTAATTGGTATGTCACATTTTATGTTCCTTTTGATGGCATAGAAAGATCTGTCTCCCTCCCTCCCTCCCTCCCTCCCTCCCTCCCTCCCTCCCTCCCTCCCTCCCTCTCTTTCCTTCTCTCTCTCTTTCCCCCTCCCCTCTCTCTCTCCCTACCTTCCTCCCTCTCTCTCTCCCTCCTCTCTCTCTCTCTCTCTCTCTCTCTCTCTCTCTCTCTCTCTCTCTCTCTCTCTCTCTCTCTCTCTCTCCCTCCCTCTCTCCTCCCTTTCTCCTCCCTCACTCTCCTCCCTCCTCTCTCTCTCTCTATCTCTCTCTCAATTCAATATGTTTGCCAAAGCAAGAGAAATAGATAATAAACAAAAATGAAATAAACAATAAAAAGATTAACAGTAAACATTACACTCACACATTTCAAAGGAATAGACACATATAAAATGGTCATGGTTAAGGAAATTAGGTGATTATCTGTGTCTGTACTCACATACCCAGTATCTTATGACAGTGATTATCTGTGTCTGTACTCACATGTGATGCCTTATCCCTTATGGATTCCATAGGACACCCTGGTTCCAACCCTGTCTAATATCTAGTATATCTGCATCTGTAATTACAGGCGATCCTGACGTAGTCTGTATATCAGAGTAATACTTACAGGCGATCCTGACATATGCCTTTTGACTCTTCTGGGTTCCCGTAGTGCTCCAGGCGACACACTGGCACCAGTAGTCGTCCAGACCAAAGATCTTCTCAACTTGCTGTCTGGAGATGTCTATCTTCACCTGCATGACGGGCAGACCTGCAACACAGACCGTAGAGACTACAGTTAGGACTGTCTAGAGGGAGGATACATAGACCATAGAGACTACAGTTAGGACTGTCTAGAGGTAGGATACATAGACCATAGAGACTACAGTTAGGACTGTCTAGAGGTAGGATACATAGACCATAGAGACTACAGTTAGGACTGTCTAGAGGTAGGATACATAGACCATAGAGACTACAGTTAGGACTGTCTAGAGGTAGGATACATAGACCATAGAGACTACAGTTAGGACTGTCTAGAGGTAGGATACATAGACCATAGAGACTACAGTTAGGACTGTCTAGAGGTAGGATACATAGACCATAGAGACTACAGTTAGGACTGTCTAGAGGTAGGATACATAGACCATAGAGACTACAGTTAGGACTGTCTAGAGGTAGGATACATAGACCATAGAGACTACAGTTAGGACTGTCTAGAGGTAGGATACATAGACCATAGCGACTACAGTTAGGACTGTCTAGAGGTAGGATACATAGACCATAGAGACTACAGTTAGGACTGTCTAGAGGTAGGATACATAGACCATAGAGACTACAGTTAGGACTGTCTAGAGGTAGGATACATAGACCATAGAGACTACAGTTAGGACTGTCTAGAGGTAGGATACATAGACCATAGAGACTACAGTTAGGACTGTCTAGAGGTAGGATACATAGACCATAGAGACTACAGTTAGGACTGTCTAGAGGTAGGATACATAGACCATAGAGACTACAGTTAGGACTGTCTAGAGGTAGGATACATAGACCATAGAGACTACAGTTAGGACTGTCTAGAGGTAGGATACATAGACCATAGAGACTACAGTTAGGACTGTCTAGAGGTAGGATACATAGACCATAGAGACTACAGTTAGGACTGTCTAGAGGTAGGATACATAGACCATAGAGACTACAGTTAGGACTGTCTAGAGGTAGGATACATAGACCATAGAGACTACAGTTAGGACTGTCTAGAGGTAGGATACATAGACCATAGAGACTACAGTTAGGACTGTCTAGAGGTAGGATACATAGACCATAGAGACTACAGTTAGGACTGTCTAGAGGTAGGATACATAGACCATAGAGACTACAGTTAGGGACTGTCTAGAGGTAGGATACATAGACCATAGAGACTACAGTTAGGACTGTCTAGAGGTAGGATACATAGACCATAGAGACTACAGTTAGGACTGTCTAGAGGTAGGATACATAGACCATAGAGACTACAGTTAGGACTGTCTAGAGGTAGGATACATAGACCATAGAGACTACAGTTAGGACTGTCTAGAGGTAGGATACATAGACCATAGAGACTACAGTTAGGACTGTCTAGAGGTAGGATACATAGACCATAGAGACTACAGTTAGGACTGTCTAGAGGGAGGATACATAGACCATAGAGACTACAGTTAGGACTGTCTAGAGGTAGGATACATAGACCATAGAGACTACAGTTAGGACTGTCTAGAGGTAGGATACATAGACCATAGAGACTACAGTTAGGACTGTCTAGAGGTAGGATACATAGACCATAGAGACTACAGTTAGGACTGTCTAGAGGTAGGATACATAGACCATAGAGACTACAGTTAGGACTGTCTAGAGGTAGGATACATAGACCATAGAGACTACAGTTAGGACTGTCTAGAGGTAGGATACATAGACCATAGAGACTACAGTTAGGACTGTCTAGAGGTAGGATACATAGACCATAGAGACTACAGTTAGGACTGTCTAGAGGTAGGATACATAGACCATAGAGACTACAGTTAGGACTGTCTAGAGGTAGGATACATAGACCATAGAGACTACAGTTAGGACTGTCTAGAGGTAGGATACATAGACCATAGAGACTACAGTTAGGACTGTCTAGAGGTAGGATACATAGACCATAGAGACTACAGTTAGGACTGTCTAGAGGTAGGATACATAGACCATAGAGACTACAGTTAGGACTGTCTAGAGGTAGGATACATAGACCATAGAGACTACAGTTAGGACTGTCTAGAGGTAGGATACATAGACCATAGAGACTACAGTTAGGACTGTCTAGAGGTAGGATACATAGACCATAGAGACTACAGTTAGGACTGTCTAGAGGTAGGATACATAGACCATAGAGACTACAGTTAGGACTGTCTAGAGGTAGGATACATAGACCATAGAGACTACAGTTAGGACTGTCTAGAGGTAGGATACATAGACCATAGAGACTACAGTTAGGGCTGTCTAGAGGTAGGATACATAGACCATAGAGACTACAGTTAGGACTGTCTAGAGGTAGGATACATAGACCATAGAGACTACAGTTAGGACTGTCTAGAGGTAGGATACATAGACCATAGAGACTACAGTTAGGACTGTCTAGAGGTAGGATACATAGACCATAGAGACTACAGTTAGGACTGTCTAGAGGTAGGATACATAGACCATAGAGACTACAGTTAGGACTGTCTAGAGGTAGGATACATAGACCATAGAGACTACAGTTAGGACTGTCTAGAGGTAGGATACATAGACCATAGAGACTACAGTTAGGACTGTCTAGAGGTAGGATACATAGACCATAGAGACTACAGTTAGGACTGTCTAGAGGGAGGATACATAGACCATAGTTCTACTTCAGGATCGAGAAGTTCATGAGTAGGATACAGAATAGAGTCAGGAGATAGTTAGGACACAGAGCAGAGGTCTAGTCTGAGACTATGATTGACTTCAGGTTCAAAAGTCAAAGTCAAAAAAAGTCAAAAAGTCAAAGTCAAAAGTCAAAGTCACCATTATTAGTCAGTTGTACAACCGAATGCCTTCAACCGAAATGTGTCTTCCGCATTTAACCCAACCCCTCTGAATCAGAGAGGTGCGGGGGGCTGCCTTAAATCGACAATTTCAGTCTAGGGTTAGGAAACAGTTCAGAGTCAGGACACCGGCAGGGGTCAGAGTGAAGGAGGTCAGAGTCAGGACACCGGCAGGGGTCAGAGTGAAGGAGGTCACAGTCAGGACACCGCCAGGGGTCAGAGTGAAGGAGGTCAGAGTCAGGACACCGCCAGGGGTCAGAGTGAAGGAGGTCAGAGTCAGGACACCGGCAGGGGTCAGAGTGAAGGAGGTCAGAGTCAGGACACCGGCAGGGGTCAGAGTGAAGGAGGTCAGAGTCAGGACACTGCCAGGGGTCAGAGTGAAGGAGGTCAGAGTCAGGACACCGGCAGGGGTCAGAGTGAAGGAGGTCAGAGTCAGGACACCGGCAGGGGTCAGAGTGAAGGAGGTCAGAGTCAGGACACCGGCAGGGGTCAGAGTGAGTCCATCTATAGCCAGAACTGAGGTCTGTACAGAGTCCATCTATAGCCAGAACTGAGGTCTGTATAGAGTCCATCTAGAGCCAGAACTGAGGTCTGTATAGAGTCCATCTAGAGCCAGAACTGAGGTCTGTATAGAGTCCATCTAGAGCCAGAACTGAAGTCTGTATAGAGTCCATCTAGAGCCAGAACTGAGGTCTGTATATAGTCCATCTAGAGCCAGAACTGAGGTCTATATAGAGTCCATCTAGAACCAGAACTGAGGTCTGTATATAGTCCATCTAGAGCCAGAACTGAGGTCTGTACAGAGTCCATCTATAGCCAGAACTGAGGTCTGTATATAGTCCATCTAGAGCCAGAACTGAGGTCTATATAGAGTCCATCTAGAGCCAGAACTGAGGTCTGTATATAGTCCATCTAGAGCCAGAACTGAGGTCTGTACAGAGTCCATCTATAGACAGAACTGAGGTCTGTATATAGTCCATCTAGAGCCAGAACTGAGGTCTATATAGAGTCCATCTAGAGCCAGAACTGATGTCTATATAGAGTCCATCTAGAGCCAGAACTTAGGTCTGTATATAGTCCATCTAGAGCCAGAACTGAGGTCTGTACAGAGTCCATCTAGAGCCAGAACTGAGGTCTGTATAGTCCATCTAGAGCCAGAACTGAGGTCTACATAGAGAACATTAAGAGACAGAACTGAGGTCTGTATAGAGTCCATTTAGAGACAGAACGGAGGTCTGTATAGAGTCCAGTTAGGTCTATATATAGTCCATCTAGAGCCAGAACTGAGGTCTGTACAGAGTCCATCTAGAGCCAGAACTCAGTTGGTTTGTGAGATGAAACACAGCAGAGGTAATCCAGACAGTTGGATTATAGAGATGAAACACAGCAGAGGTAATCCAGACAGTTGGTTTATAGAGATGAAACACAGCAGAGGTAATCCAGACAGTTGGTTTATAGAGATGAAAAAAAGCAGAGGTAATCCAGACAGTTGGATTATAGAGATGAAACACAGCAGAGGTAATCCAGACAGTTGGATTATAGAGATGAAACACAGCAGAGGTAATCCAGACAGTTGGTTTATAGAGATGAAACACAGCAGAGGTAATCCAGACAGTTGGATTATAGAGATGAAACACAGCAGAGGTAATCCAGACAGTTGGTTTATAGAGATGAAACACAGCAGAGGTAATCCAGACAGTTGGATTATAGAGATGACACACAGCAGAGGTAATCCAGACAGTTGGTTTATAGAGATGAAACACAGCAGAGGTAATCCAGACAGTTGGATTACAGAGATGAAACACAGCAGAGGTAATCCAGACAGTTGGATTATAGAGATGAAACACAGCAGAGGTAATCCAGACAGTTGGTTTATAGAGATGAAACACAGCAGAGGTAATCCAGACAGTTGGATTATAGAGATGAAACACAGCAGAGGTAATCCAGACAGTTGGATTATAGAGATGAAACACAGCAGAGGTAATCCAGACAGTTGGATTATAGAGATGAAACACAGCAGAGGTAATCCAGACAGTTGGTTTATAGAGATGAAACACAGCAGAGGTAATCCAGACAGTTGGATTATAGAGATGAAACACAGCAAAGGTAATCCAGACAGTTGGTTTATAGAGATGAAACACAGCAGAGGTAATCCAGACAGTTGGATTATAGAGATGACACACAGCAGAGGTAATCCAGACAGTTGGATTATAGAGATGAAACACAGCAGAGGTAATCCAGACAGTTGGATTATAGAGATGAAACACAGCAGAGGTAATCCAGACAGTTGGATTATAGAGATGAAACACAGCAGAGGTAATCCAGACAGTTGGTTTATAGAGATGAAACACAGCAGAGGTAATCCAGACAGTTGGATTATAGAGATGAAACACAGCAGAGGTAATCCAGACAGTTGGTTTATAGAGATGAAACACAGCAGAGGTAATCCAGACAGTTGGATTAAAGAGATGACACACAGCCAAACAAAGCTACAATCAACGGGTTATATTCTTTAATAAGAATCAATGGGTATCATTTTATAAATGACACGTCTGATTTGCCACACAAGCACTCAAAGAAATACTGTCTTATAAAACCACGTGGGACCTGGCAACAAATGGTGTACGACACTGAAAATTAAACAAATCAATCACTCACTCAAATCAATCACCGTTTCCCAGACCACGCCTTTAAACTTGGTAAGAGGCTAATTCCCTCAACAGCCATCTCTGCTACGTAGTCGCTTACACTATCCTATTCCCTGTATAGTACACTACTTTGGACCAGAGCCTATAGGGAAGTGTAATATATATCTACTGCTGGAAGTGTGATCTTTCTCAGTAGGAGATTACTTTGACCTCATGTGAATAATATGAGAGAGAAAAAAGTGACCGTTGATGTGAGTTGTGTTTGTTATCTGGATAACAGTGGAAGATATAATGTTATTATGGGATGTCAAACAACCACACATTTTTTTTACTGAGATAGAAACTCTGAAAAAAAAGTGTATAAATCAACTAAACCAACCTAAAACCAATATTGTGTTGTCATAGTAAAGCCTTGTTCTCTTAGTACCAAATGGCACCCTATTCCATTATTTAGTGCACTTCTTTCGATCAGGGTCCACATGGTTCTGGTCCAAAGTAGTGCATCTAGGGAATATGTTGGCATTTAGAACACAAGTTGTTTGTTGTTCTATGAAAGCCAATTTTTCATTTCATTTTCTCTTGACCTTAAGTTGGACCCCAAAAGCCTATTGTATTTCTGTATATTGAGTAATGACCTTGACTGACTCTCTCTCTCTCTCTCTCTCTCTCTCTCTCTCTCTCTCTCTCTCTCTCTCTCTCTCATGAAGAGCTTGTCAAGTATCCTCTCTTCTTCTGTGTGATGTCTCCTCTCAAGGGCCCAGAGACTGAGAGAGAGGAGGAGAACCTATCATACACGGCCAGGCAAAATGAAGTATCCTATAGACAACATCCTCCCTACTGCTACACTAGACTAGACTAGACTAGTCAACATGAAGTATCCTATAGACAACATCCTCCCTACTGCTATACTACACTAGACTAGACTAGTCAACATGAAGTATCCTATAGACAACATCCTCCCTACTGCTACACTAGACTAGACTAGACTAGTCAACATGAAGTATCCTATAGACAACATCCTCCCTACTGCTACACTAGACTAGACTAGACTAGTCAACATGAAGTATCCTATAGACAACATCCTCCCTACTGCTATGTACTACACTAGACTAGACTAGTCAACATGAAGTATCCTATAGACAACATCCTCCCTACTGCTACACTAGACTAGACTAGACTAGTCAACATGAAGTATCCTATAGACAACATCCTCCCTACTGCTACACTAGACTAGACTAGACTAGTCAACATGAAGTATCCTATAGACAACATCCTCCCCTACTGTTATGTACTCCACTACACTAGGCTATACATGATGTTATGTACTCCACTACACTAGGTTATACATGATGTTATGTACTCCACTACACTAGGTTATACATGATGTTATGGACTCCACTACACTAGGCTATACATGATGTTATGTACTCGACTACACTAGGTTATACATGATGTTATGTACTCCACTACACTAGGTTATACATGATGTTATTTACACTACACTAGGCTATACATGATGTTATGTACTCCACTACACTAGGCTATACATGATGTTATGTACTCCACTACACTAGGCTATACATGATGTTATTTACACTACACTAGGCTATACATGATGTTATGTACTCCACTACACTAGGCTATACATGATGTTATGTACTCCACTACACTAGGCTATACATGATGTTATGTACTCCACTACACTAGGTTATACATGATGTTATGTACTCCACTACACTAGGTTATACATGATGTTATGTACTCCACTACACTAGGTTATACATGATGTTATGTACTCCACTACACTAGGCT
>CM059784.1:38612500-38615000 GCA_030435695.1 Brachymystax lenok tsinlingensis
TACCTTAGAGACAGTAGTATGTTAACTATTACCATAGAGACAGTAGTATGTTAACTATTACCATAGAGACAGTAGTATGTTAACTATTACCATAGAGACAGTAGTATGTTAACTATTACCATAGAGACAGTGGTATGTTAACTATTACCATAGAGACAGTAGTATGTTAACTATTACCTTAGAGACAGTAGTATGTTAACTATTACCATAGAGACAGTGGTATGTTAACTATTACCATAGAGACAGTAGTATGTTAACTATTACCATAGAGACAGTGGTATGTTAACTATTACCATAGAGACAGTAGTATGTTAACTATTACCATAGAGACAGTGGTATGTTAACTATTACCATAGAGACAGTGGTATGTTAACTATTACCATAGAGACAGTAGTATGTTAACTATTACCATAGAGACAGTAGTATGTTAACTATTACCATAGAGACAGTAGTATGTTAACTATTACCATAGAGACAGTAGTATGTTAACTATTACCATAGAGACAGTAGTATGTTAACTATTACCATAGAGACAGTAGTATGTTAACTATTACCATAGAGACAGTAGTATGTTAACTATTACCATAGAGACAGTAGTATGTTAACTATTACCATAGAGACAGTAGTATGTTAACTATTACCATAGAGACAGTAGTATGTTAACTATTACCATAGAGACAGTAGTATGTTAACTATTACCATAGAGACAGTAGTATGTTAAGTATTACCATAGAGACAGTAGTATGTTAACTATTACCATAGAGACAGTAGTATGTTAACTATTACCATAGAGACAGTGGTATGTTAACTATTACCATAGAGACAGTAGTATGTTAACTATTACCATAGAGACAGTAGTATGTTAACTATTACCATAGAGACAGTAGTATGTTAACTATTACCATAGAGACAGTAGTATGTTAACTATTACCATAGAGACAGTAGTATGTTAACTATTACCATAGAGACAGTAGTATGTTAACTATTACCATAGAGACAGTAGTATGTTAACACAGAGAGAAAACATCACAGAGGTTCCTCATACAGAGGAACAAGAAGAGAAAGGGTGGAACAGGACGAGGAAGAGTGGAACAGGGAGAGGACGAGTGGAATAGGGAGAGGACGAGTGGAACAGGGAGAGGACGAGTGGAATAGGGAGAGGAAGAGTGGAATAGGGAGAGGACGAGTGGAACAGGGAGAGGACGAGTGGAACAGGGAGAGGACGAGTGGAATAGGGAGAGGACGAGTGGAATAGGGAAAGGAAGAGTGGAATAGGGAGAGGACGAGTAGAATAGGGAGAGGACGAGTGGAATAGGGAGAGGACGAGTGGAACAGGGAGAGGACGAGTGGAATAGGGAGAGTACGAGTGGAACAGGGAGAAGACGAGTGGAATAGAGAGAGGAAGAGTGGAACAAGGAGAGGAAGATTTGAACAGGGAGAGGACGAGTGGAATAGGGAGAGGACAAGTGGAATAGGGCAAGGAAGAGTGGAATAGGGCAAGGAAGAGTGGAACAGGGAAAAATTAAAGCAGGAAGCACCAGTGACTAGATCAATTAAAAAGTGTTCAGATGAAGCAGATGCTAAACTACAAGACTGTTTTTCAGCACAGACTGGAATATGTTCCGGGATTCCTCCGATGGCATTGAGGAGTACACCACATCAGTCATTGGCTTCATCAATAAGTGCATCGATGACGTCGTCCCCACAGTGGCCCAAACAGAAGCCATGGATTACAGGCAACATCCGCTCTGAGCTAAAGGGCAGAGCTGCCGCTTTCAAGGAGCGGGACTCCAACCTGGAAGCTTATAAGAAATCCCTCTATGCCCTCCGACGAACCATCAAATAGGCAAAGCGTCAATACAGGACTAAGATCGAATCGTACTACACCGGCTCTGACGCTCGCTGGATGTGGCAGGGCTTGCAAACCATTACAGACTACAAAGGGAAGCACAGCCGAGAGCTGCCCAGTGACACGAGCCTACCAGACGAGCTAAACTACTACTATGCTCGCTTCTAGGAAAATGACCCTGAAACATGCATGAGAGCACCAGCTGTTCTGGAAGACTGTGTGATCACGCTCTCCGCAGCCGATGTGAGTAAGACCTTTAAACAGATCAACATTCACAAGGCCGCAGGGCCAGACGGATTACCAGGACATATACTGTGAGAATGCGCTGACCAACTGGCAAGTGTCCTCACTGACATTTTCAACCTCACCCTATCCGAGTCTGTAATACCAACATGTTTTAAGCAGACCACCATAATGCCTGTAGCCAAGAACACTAAAGTAACCTGCCTAAACGACTACCGACCCGCAGCACTCACGTCTGTAGCCATGACGTGCATCACTGGGGCCAAGCTTCCTGCCATCCAGGACCTCTATACAAGGTGGTGTCAGAGGAGGGCCCTAAAAATTGTCAAAGACTCCAACTACTCTTGTCATAGACTGCTCTCTCTGCTACCACACTTTTATACCGCAACGGTATCTGTTGTTATCATC
>CM059784.1:38620000-38632500 GCA_030435695.1 Brachymystax lenok tsinlingensis
ACTATTGCAAAATATACTGTGTCTGTAAAATGTATATAGTATGTACTATAAACTGGAAGTAGAAGCCTAAGTTTTGTTGTTACTCCAATGAGATTATGGGTGGTGGGGTTAGGTGAAAATATTAAAGGAAAATATATTTAAAAAAATATACAGTACCAGTCAAAAGTTTGGACACACCTACTCATTCAAGGGTTTTTCTTTGTTTTTACTATTTTCTACATTTTAGAATATTATTGAAGACATCAAAACTATTAAATAACACATATGGAATCATGTAGTAACCAAAAAAGTGTTAAACAAATCAAAATATATTTATATTTTTCATTCTTCAAAGTAGTCACCCTTTGCCTTGATGACAGCTTTGCACACTCTTGGCATTCTCTCAACCAGCTTCATGAGGAATGTTTTTTATATTACTTAGTAATGAACAATTGTATTGAATATGAAATATTATTTGAACAAATGTGTTGAATCTAATTTAATAAACTCTGAAAAGGGGCTGTGGACTACGGACCTTGAAGGAGTTCCCACATATGCTGAGCACTTGTTGGCTGCTTTTCCTTCACTCTGCGGTCCAACTCGTCCCAAATCATCTCAATTGGGTTGAAGTCAGGTGATTGTGGAGGCCAGGTCATTTGATGCAGCACTCCATCACTCTCCTCCTTGGTCAAATAGCCGTTACACAGCCTGGAGGTGTGTTGGGTCATTTTCTTTTTGAAAAACAAATGATAGTCCCACAAAGTGCAAACCAGATGGGATGGCGTATCGCTGCCGAGTGCTGTGGTAGCCATGTTCGTTAAGTGTGCCTTGGATTCTAAATAAATCACCAACAGTGTCACCAGCAAAGCACCCACACACCCTCACACCACCTCCTCCATGCTTCACGGTGGGAATCACACATGCGGAGAAAATCCGTTCACCTGCTCTGTGTCTCACAAAGACACGGTGGTTGGAACCAAAAATCTCAAATTTGTACTCATCAGACCAAAGGACATATTTTCACCAGTGTAATGTCCATTGCTTGTGTTTCTTGGCCCAAGCAAGTCTCTTCTTATTATTGGTGTCCTTTAGCAGTGGTTTCTTTGAACAGTTGATGTAGAGATGTGTCTGTTACTTGAACTCTGTGAAGCATTTATTTGTGCTGCAATCTGAGGTGCAGTTAACTCTAATGAACTTATCCTCTGCAGCAGAGGGAACTCTGGGTCTTCCTTTCCTGTGGCGGTCCTCATGAGAGCCAGTTTCATCATAGCGCTTGATGTTTTTTTTCAAAGATCTTGAAATTCTCCGGATTGACTGACCTTCATATCTTAATCCTCCTGTTGTGTTCGTTTCATTGGTAATTAATTCTGTGTTCCCGGTCCAAAACCACTGCCCCATTATAGCTGATTATTAATCCATAATAATACACATACTATCACCTGTTAGATCTTTTTATCAACTTAAGTTCTTGTGAATATTACACGTTTTTAACTTCTATTTGCTATTTATTAATGACCTGAGCTCATACAACTAGTTTTTGAGTAAAAAAAAGCACAATGTATGGATTATTTTGACTATAACAAATACTCAGATGAAACATATTGTGCTATTTATCACAGACTACTTTGAATCAAAGTTTAACAACATCTCTATCCTCCTCACCAGTGTCATGATCAAAGACAGGATCAAGAGCCTCACATGCAGTATATGTGTTGCCACATAATGAATGAGACAGGCCTCAAGAAAGCTGTGTATACCAGAGCCGTGAGAAAAGTTCTATATGTTATTGAAAAACAATGTTGCGATTGTTTGTGAGAATGCCAACAGGTGTGATTCCCGTCGTGGGGGAAAGATTGTATTGGGGAAGGGTTCCCGTGGGGGTTACCCATGGAAGCCAAGAAGGGGAGTGAGGTGTGTGTGTGTGTGTGTGTGTGTGTGTGTGCTCAAACACACATGCATGTGGGGGTCTGGGAGAGGAAGTGTGTCCATCTGATGAATGGTACATGTCCCTGAACTCAATTGTATACACTCATTTATGTCTCACCCATTCATTTCTAATCACGGGTCAGTTTTGACCGGGAACACCACAGGTGTACAGAAGTTGAATAAAACACCCAAAATGTAATGAAAATCATCAAAATATATTGTGTGTGTTCAGATGCCCTGTATGGACAAAGTCATGGAACCTTACGACAATCAGATTAAATGAACTACATTTTTCAGATAGAAAACTTGTAAATCGGTCCAATTCAACCGGAACACATCACGAGGGTTAAAGTAATGATGGACTGTCATTTCTCTTCGCTTATTTGAGCTGGTCTTGCCATTATATGGACTTCTGTACGTATAACACCCCTACCTTGTCACAACACAACTGACTGGCACAAACGCATCAAGAAGAAAATACATTTCTTGAAACGTGATAATTAATTCATTCACACAAGTTCTTAGAAAAAACAAACCTGACGTATTTAAATAAGCTGTGATAAATAAAACAATAGTTAAACCCGCCCATGCATGATAATGTAGCCAGTGAGGATACTCAACAGCAGCCCCACCCATGCATGATAATGTAGCCAGTGAGAATACTCAGCAGCAGAGCCACCCATGCATGATAATGTAGCCAGTGAGGATACTCAGCAGCAGAGCCACCCATGCATGATAATGTAGTCAGTAAGGATAGGTAGCAACAAAGCCACCCATGCATGATAATGTAGCCAGTAAGGATACTCAGCAGCAGAGCCACCCATGAATGATAATGTAGTCAGTAAGGATAGGTAGCAACAAAGCCACCCATGCATGATAATGTAGCCAGTAAGGATACTCAGCAGCAGAGCCACCCATGCATGATAATGTAGCCAGTAAGGATACTCAGCAGCAGAGCCACCCATGAATGATAATGTAGTCAGTAAGGATAGGTAGCAACAAAGCCACCCATGCATGATAATGTAGCCAGTAAGGATACTCAGCAGCAGAGCCACCCATGCATGATAATGTAGCCAGTAAGGATACTCAGCAGCAGAGCCACCCATGCATGATAATGTAGCCAGTGAGGATACTCAGCAGCAGAGCCACCCATGCATGATAATGTAGTCAGTAAGGATAGGTAGCAACAAAGCCACCCATGCATGATAATGTAGCCAGTAAGGATACTCAGCAGCAGAGCCACCCATGCATGATAATGTAGCCAGTAAGGATAGGTAGCAACAAAGCCACCCATGCATGATAATGTAGTCAGTAAGGATACGCAGCAGCAGAGCCACCCATGCATGATAATGTAGCCAGTGAGGATACTCAGCAGCAGCCCCACCCATGCATGATAATGTAGCCAGTGAGGATACTCAGCAGCAGAGCCACCCATGCATGATAATGTAGCCAGTGAGGATACTCAGCAGCAGCCCCACCCATGCATGATAATGTAGCCAGTGAGGATACTCAGCAGCAGAGCCACCCATGCATGATAATGTAGCCAGTGAGGATACTCAGCAGCAGCCCCACCCATGCATGATAATGTAGCCAGTGAGGATACTCAGCAGCAGAGCCACCCATGCATGATAATGTAGCCAGTAAGGATAGGTAGCAACAAAGCCACCCATGCATGATAATGTAGTCAGTAAGGATACGCAGCAGCAGCCCCACCCATGCATGATAATGTAGCCAGTGAGGATACTCAGCAGCAGAGCCACCCATGCATGATAATGTAGCCAGTGAGGATACTCAGCAGCAGAGCCACCCATGCATGATAATGTAGCCAGTGACGATACTCAGCAGTAGATGTGGGTCGCTACTCAAACATTGTTTCATTCTTTCATGCCGTTCTCTCCATATAAAATGTTACCTTTTTTTAAAACACAGTTGATCATCATTCAAAAGGGGGATTATTCATAGGGAGTGTCCCAAATGACACCCTATACCCTATATAGTGCACTATTTTCGACCAGGGCCCTATGGGCATGCGTGTGTTTGTTATGTAAGGTATAGGGTGCACGGGACACACCCATACTATTTACAGGAGACACCTACACTACTTACAGGACACACCCATACTATGTACCAGAACCCCTGTGTTCGTCATGGTTCTTTATCTCTCCAGCAGACCAGGTGATTGACAGAAAGGTAGACCAGCTGATTGGCAGACAGGTAGACCAGGTGATTGGCAGAAAGGTAGACCAGGTGATTGACAGAAAGGTAAACCAGCTGATTGGCAGACAGGTAGACCAGGTGATTGGCAGAAAGGTAGACCAGGTGATTGGCAGACAGGTAGAGAGGGAAAGCACACAGCCTGTAGTTACATAGACTGAAGGTGTGTGTTATGTTTTTCCAGTGCCCTGAGGGTAGATAGAGACTGGACCTCTGTCAGATGGCCTCCATCTCTTTATCTGTCTAACACACCTGGGCCCACACCGGCATGGGATGATACACACACACAGATAGACATGAAGCAAACACGTCAGAAGAAAGGTGAGGCCTTGCTCCCTGCTTGGCACCTCTATTAAGCATCAATCCTGTGAGTGGAGGTATCAGATAACAGCGGAATGAAAGATGCAATCACTTACCCCTGCTAACATTTTTCCCTCTCACTCTCTCTTTCTCTTTCTCTCACACACACACACACACGTTTCCCTTCCTTCCTGCTCCTGTTGTCATGGCCTTGGGCATCCAACTAAAGAGGCTACAGGTGTACCAGGCAGCTGCCGGCTGGACCAGGTACAGATTGCTTTGCACCATACAAATCAACTCCCCATGCTTTATGCTTTACATGACCTTTCTTTCCTCCATCCCTCCCTCCTCCCTCCTCCATACCTCTCTCCCTCCCTCCTCCCTCCTCCATACCTCTCTCCCTCCATCCTCCCTCCTCCATACCTCTCTCCCTCCCTCCTCCCTCCTCCCTCCTCCATACCTCTCTCCTCCCTCCTCCCTCCTCCATACCTCTCTCCCTCCCTCCTCCCTCCTCCATACCTCTCTCCCTCCCTCCTCCCTCCTCCCTCCTCCATACCTCTCTCCCTCCCTCCTCCCTCCTCCATACCTCTCTCCTCCCTCCTCCCTCCTCCTCCATACCTCTCTCTCCCTCCTCCCTCCTCCATACCTCCCTCCTCTCCTCCCTCTCCTCCCTCTCCTCCATACCTCTCTCCCTCCCTCCCTCCCTCCTCCATACCTCTCTCTCCCTCCCTCCTCCCTCCTCCATACCTCTCTCTCCCTCCTCCTCCCTCCTCCTCCTCCATCCCTCTCTCCCTCCCTCCTCCCTCCTCCATACCTCTCTCCCTCCCTCCTCCCTCCTCCTCCTCCATACCTCTCTCCTCCCTCCTCCCTCCTCCATACCTCTCTCCCTCCCTCCTCCCTCCTCCATACCTCTCTCCCTCCCTCCTCCCTCCTCCATACCTCTCTCCCTCCCTCCTCCCTCCTCCATACCTCTCTCCCTCCCTCCTCCCTCCTCCATACCTCTCTCTCTCCCTCCCTCCTCCCTCCTCCCTCCTCCATACCTCTCTCCCTCCCTCCTCCCTCCTCCCTCCTCCTCTCTCTCTCCCTCCCTCCTCCCTCCTCCTCCCTCCTCCATACCTCTCTCCCTCCCTCCTCCCTCCTCCATACCTCTCTCCCTCCCTCCTCCCTCCTCCCTCCTCCTCTCTCTCCCTCCTCCCTCCTCCCTCCTCCATCCCTCTCTCCCTCCCTCCTCCCTCCTCCATACCTCTCTCCCTCCCTCCTCCCTCCTCCATACCTCTCTCCCTCCCTCCTCCCTCCTCCATACCTCTCTCCCTCCCTCCTCCCTCCTCCCTCCTCCCTCCCTCTCTCCCTCCCTCCTCCCTCCTCCATACCTCTCTCCCTCCCTCCCTCCTCCTCCCTCCTCCATACCTCTCTCCCTCCCTCCTCCCTCCTCCCTCCTCCATCCCTCTCTCCCTTCCTCCTCCCTCCTCCCTCCTCCATACCTCTCTCCCTCCCTCCTCCATCCCTCTCTCCCTCCCTCCTCCATACCTCTCTCCCTCCCTCCTCCCTCCTCCATACCTCTCTCCCTCCCTCCTCCCTCCTCCATACCTCTCTCCCTCCTTAAGGTAATCTGGTTGACGAGGGTCTAGTTGGAAGGCAGATAGAGTTTAAGGTAATCTGGTTGACGAGGGTCTAGTTGGAAGGCAGATAGAGTTTAAGGTAATCTGGTTGACGAGGGTCTAGTTGGAAGGCAGATAGAGTTTAAGGTAATCTGGTTGACGAGGGTCTAGTTGGAAGGCAGATAGAGTTTAAGGTAATCTGGTTGACGAGGGTCTAGTTGGAAGGCAGATAGAGTTTAAGGTAATCTGGTTGACGAGGGTTTAGTTGGAAGGCAGATAGAGTTTAAGGTAATCTGGTTGACGAGGGTCTAGTTGGAAGGCAGATAGAGTTTAAGGTAATCTGGTTGACGAGGGTCTAGTTGGAAGGCAGGGAGAGGGGTGTGGGCGAATGTAAATGTAAACATTCTATAGAGACACAAACACACACAAACACACACACACACACAGACAGACAGACAGACACACAGACTAACAGCATCCCAGAAACAGCCTGCAGCCATACTGTAGTGGACGGCCCCAGGAAGGAAGACCTCTATCTGAACAATCTCAGCAGATTTCTGAGGCATGTTGAAATCTCATCTCACACCAATTACCATGATGACGTCCTACATGAAGACGGAGCTTCATAGTTAATGTATGTCCATAGCGCAACCGACACACTATAAGTAGACATTTCTGAAACTCAGAATATCTTGATTTCTCTCGCCTTACAGTAACAGTACGTACATATCCCAACCAGAAGCCATGGATTACAGGAAACATCCGCATCGAGCTAAAGGCTAGAGTTGCCGCTTTCAAGGAGCGGGACACTAATCCGGAAGCTTATGAGAAATCCCCCAATGCCCTCAGATGAACCATCAAACAAGCAAAGCATCAATACAGGACTAAGATTGAATCCTACTACACCAACTCTGACGCTCGACGGATGTGGCAGGGCTTGCAAACTATTACCGACTACAAAGTGAAACCCAGCCGTGAGCTGCCCAGTGACGAGAGCCTAGCAGACGGTCTAAATGCCTTTTGTGCTCGCTTCGAGGCAAGCAACACTGAAACATGCATGAGAGCACCAGCTGTTCCGGACGACTGTGTGATCACGCTCTCTGTAGCCGATGTGAGTAAAACCTTTAAACAGGTCAACATAACCCAAGGCCACAGGGCTAGATGGATTACCCGGACGTGTCCTCCGGGCAAATGCTGACCAACAGGCAAGTGTCTTCACTTACATTTTCAACATGTCCCTGATTGAGTCTGTAATACCTATATGTTTCAAGAAGACCACCATAGTCCCTGTGACAAAGAAAAATGAAGGTAACCTGCCTAAATGATTACCGCCCCGTGACACTCACGTCTGTAGCCATGAAGTGCTTTGAAAGGCTGATCATGGCTCACATCAACACAATCATCCCAGAATCCCTAGATCCACTCCAATTCGCATTCCGCCCCAACAGATCCACAGATGACGCAATCTCAATTGCACTCCACGCTGCCCTTTCCCACCTGGACAAAAGGAACACCTATGTGAGAATGCTGTTCATTGACTACAGCTCAGCATTCAACACCATAGTGCCCTCAAAGCTCATCACTAAGCTAAGGACCCTGGGACTAAACACCTTCCTCTGCAACTGGATCCTGGACTTCCTGACGCCCCCCCCGGGTGGTAAGGGTAGGCAAGAACACATCTGCCACGCTGACCCTCAACACGAGGGCCCCCCAGAGGTGCGTGCTAAGTCTCCTCCTGTACACCATGTGTTAGTTCTATTAGCTAGATGGAAACTAGATGGTTGCAACTGTTGGACTAACGGTCAGCCTAGATTCAGGCAAGAGTGTGCTATAGGTGATATTATATATATATATATATATATAGTGCTATAGTGTCACTGTCTGTCACCTTGATCAACCTGTGTGCACCTACAGTACGTTGTAAAACTTCAATTCATAGGCTAGGTTGTTGCAACGTCATGGGAGCACCATGCAGTGTCCTATCGCTGTTACATTGAACTGGGTGAATGGAATATGAATGACAGTTAATTTACTGTAACAGAAATGAGGCCAAAAAAAAACCATGTATCGTGCTTATCTTAAACGGCACTGACCACCACCGTACCCGGGTTATATACAGTTGAAGTCGGAAGTTTACATACAATGATGTCATGGCTTTAGAAACTTCTGATAGGCTAATTGACATCATTTGAGTCAATTGGAGGTGTACCTGTGGATGTATTTCAAGGCCTACCTTCAAACTCAGTGTCTCTTTGCTTGACATCGTGGGAAAATCTAAAGAAATCAGCCAAGACCTCAGAAAAATAAATTGTAGACCTCCACAAGTCTGGTTCATCCATGGGAACAATTTCCAAACGCCTGAATTTACCACGTTCATCTGTACAAACAATAGTACGCAAGTATAAACACCATGGGACCACACAGCTGTCATACCGCTCAGGAAGGAGACGCGTTCTGTCTCCTAGAGATGAACGTACTTTGGTGTGAAAAGTGCAAATCAATCCCAGAACAACAGCAAATGATCTTGTGAAGATGCTGGAGGAAACAGGTACAAAATTATCTATATTCACAGTAAAACGAGTCCTATATCGACATAAGGAAGGAAGGAAGAAGCCACTGCTTCAAAACCGCCATAAAAAAGCCAGACTACGGTTTGAAACTGCACATGGGGACAAAGATCATACTTTTTGGAGAAATGTCCTCTGGTCTGATGAAACAAAAATAGAACTGTTTGGCCATAATGACCATCGTTATGTTTGGAGGAAAAAGGGGGAGGCTTGCAAGCCGAAGAACACCATCCCAACCGTGAAGCACGGGGGTGGCAGCATCATGTTGTGGGGGTGCTTTGCTGCAGGAGGGACTGGTGCACTTCACAAAATAGATGGCATCACGAGGAAGGAAAATTATTTGGATATATTGAAGCAACATCTCAAGACATCAATTTGTTAGATTACTTGTTAGATACTACTGCACGGTCGGAACTAGAAGCACAAGCATTTTGTTACACTCACATTAACATCTGCTAACCATGTGTATGTGACAAATAACATTTGATTTGGTTTGATTTGAGGAAGTTAAAGCTTGGTCACAAATGGGTCTTCCAAATGGACAATGGCCCCAAGCATACTTCCAAAGTTGTGGCAAAATGGCTTAAGGACAACAAAGTCAAGGTATTGGAGTGGCCATCACAAAGCCCTGACCTCAATCCCATAGAAAATGTGTGGGCAGAACTGAAAAAGCGTGTGCGAGCGAGGAGGCCTACAAACCTGACTCAGTTACACCAGCTCTACGCCATCAGTAAATTCCTGACCCACTGGGAATGTGATGAAAGAAAGAAAAGCTGAAATAAATAATTCTCTCTACTATTATTCTGACATGTCACATTCTTAAAATAAAGTGGTGATCCTAACTAACCTAAAACAGGGAATATTTAGTAGGATTAAATGTCAGGAATTGTGAAAAACTGAGTTAAAATGCATTTGGTTAAGGTGTATGTAAACTTCCGACTTCAACTGTATCTACCTCAATGATATTGTATTTGGTACACATCATTCCTTAAGTGCTAGACCTCAGCTGATTCTGGTTTTGAATGGTGTGGCTGATGAACAAGTTGACTAAAGAGACTAAATTACTTGGTGTTACCTTAGATTGTAAACTGTCATGGTCAAAACATGTAGATTCAATGGTTTGTAAAGATGGGGAGAGGTCTGGCCGTAATAAAAAGATTCTCTGCTTTTTTGACACCACACTCCACAAAGCAAGTTCTGCAGGCTCTGGTTTTGTCTAATCCTCATTATTGTCCAGTCGTGTGATCCAGTGCTGCAAGGAAAGACCTAGTTAAGCTGCAGCTGGCCCAGAACAGAGCGGCACGTCTTGCTCTTCATTGTAATCAGGGGGCTGATATAAATACTCTGCATGCCAGTCTCTCTTGGCTAAGAGTTGAGGAGAGACTGACTGCATCACTTCTTGTTTTTTTATAATAAACAATGTGTTGGAAATCCCAAATTGTTTGCATAGTCTTACACAGCTCTGACACACACACTTATCCCACCAGACATGCTGATGCTTATCCCGCCAGACATGCTGATGCTTATCCCACCAGACATGCTGATGCTTATCCCACCAGACATGCTGATGCTTATCCCACCAGACATGCTGATGCTTATCCCACCAGACATGCTGATGCTTATCCCATCAGACATGCTGATGCTTATCCCACCAGACATGCTGATGCTTATCCCACCAGACATGCTGATGCTTATCAGGGGTATTTTTACTTCTCTCTCTCTCTCTCTCTCTCTCTCTCTCTCTCTCTCTCTCTCTCTCTCTCAGGAACAATACCTTATCCACCTTCCCAACACAACACACCTCAACCCTGTTCTCCTGGTTGACAGCGCAGTTACTGTAGGAGGGCTGTGATTTGATATTTGTTTGAGCACACTGACTGTGAAATGCATCTGGAGAGATGTTCCACACAAAGCAGAACCTGTCAGAGCACTGAGCTCCTGTGAGCTGCTCTGCCTATCAAAACCCCTCTATGGATTATTTAAACTGTCGTGTCCCTTCCCTGCCTTCCCGCCCCTCACAGATCCACTATTGTAGATCCAAGAACAGACGGTGCTGAGAGAGGTAACATCAACCCCCCCCCTCGCTGTCAGAGAAGAAGAAGAATGTATTTTGATGAGAAGAGGACATGCGGGATGAAAATACTGCTGATGTGTTTTTCTCTCTCTCTCTCTCTCTCTCTCTCTCTCTCTCTCTCTCTCTCTCTCTCTCTCTCTCTCTCTCTCTCTCTCTCTCTCTCTCTCTCTCTCTCTCTCTCTCTCTCTCTCTCTCTCTCTCTCTCTCTCTCTCTCAATTTTTACATTCAATTTAAGGGCTTTATTGGCATGGGAAACATATGTTAACATTGCCAAAGCAAGTGAAGTAGATAATATACAAAAGTGAAATAAACTATAAACATTAACAGTAAACATTACAATTACAGAAGTTCCAAAAGAATAAAGACATTTCAAATGTCATATTACGGCTATATGCAGTGATGAAACATAATTATGGGTTGTATTTACAATGGTGTTTGTTCTTCACTGGTTGTCCTTGTGGAAACAGGTCACACATCTTGCTGCTGTGACGGCACACTGTGGTATTTCACCCAGCAGATATGGGAGTTTATCAAAAAAAAATATTTGTGGGTCTGTGTAATCTGAGGGAAATATGTGTCACTAATATGGTCAGACATTTGGCAGGAGGTTAGCAAGTGCAGCTCAGTTTCCACCTCATTTTGTAGGCAGTCAACATAGCCTGTCTTCTCTTGAGAGCCAGGTCTGCCTAAGGTGGCCTTTCTCAATAGCAAGGCTATGCTCACGGAGTCTGTACATAGTCAAAGTCAAAGTCAAAGTCACCATTATTAGTCAGTTGTACAACCGAATGCCTTCAACCGAAATGTTTCTTCCGCATTTAACCCAACCCCTCTGAATCAGAGCGGTGCGGGGGGCTGCCTTAATCGACATCCACGTCTTCGGCGCCCGGGGAACAGTGGGTTAACTGCCTTGTTCAGGGGCAGAACGACAGATTTTTTCCTTGTCAGCTCGGGGATTCGAACTTGCAACCCTCCGGATACAAGTCCAACGCTCTAACCACTAGGCTAAGCTTTCCTTAGGTTTGGGTCAGTCACAGTGGTCAGGTATTCTGCCACTGTGTACTCTCTGTTTAGGGCCAAATAACATTCTAGTTTGCTCAGTTTTTTGTTAATTCTTTCCAATGTGTCAAGTAATTATCTTTTTGTTTTCTCATGATTTGATTGGGTCTAATTGTGTTGCTGTCCTGGGAATCTGTGGGGTCTGTTTGTGTTTGTGAACAGAGCCCAAGGACCAGCTTGCTTAGGGGACTTGCTTCCGTTCATGTGGTTGTAGAATTTAAAGTTTATTTTCTGGATTTTGATCATTAGCGGGTATTGGCCTAATTCTGCTCTGAATGCATTATTTTGTGTTTTACGTTGTACACAGGGGATGTTTTTGCAGAATTCCGCATGCAGAGTCTCAATTTGGTGTTTGTCCCATTTTGTGAATTCTTGGTTGGTGAGCGGACCCCAGACCTCACAACCATGAAGGGCAATGGGTTCTATAACTAATTCAACTATTTTTAGCCAGATCCTAATTGGTATGTCGAATTTCATGTTCTTTTTGATGGCGTAGACTCGTAGAAGATCCTTCTTGCCTTGTCTCTCAGATCATTCACAGCTTTGTGGAAGTTACCTGTGGCGCTGATGTTTGGGACGAGTTATGTATATTTTTTTGTGTGCTCTAGGGCAACGGCGTCTAGATGGAATTTGTATTTGTGGTCCTGGTGACTGGACCTTTTTTGGAACACCATTATTTTGGTCTTACTGAGATTTACTGTCAGGGCCCAGGTCTGGCAGAATCTGTGCAGAAGATCTAGGTGCTGCTGTAGGCCCTCCTTGGTTGGAGACAGAAGCACCAGATC
>CM059784.1:38637500-38665000 GCA_030435695.1 Brachymystax lenok tsinlingensis
ATTGACTCTGTACCGCTACCCCCTGTATATAGCCTCCACATTGACTCTGTACCGGTACCCCCTGTATATAGCCTCCTTATTGTTATTTTACTGCTGCTCTTTAATTATTTGTTATTCTTATCTCTTATTTATTTTTAGGTATTTTCTTTATTAAACTGCATTGTTGGTTAAGGGCTCGTAACTAAGCATTTCCCTCCTAAGGTCTACACCTGTTGTGACTAATACATTTTGATTGGATTTGATTATTATGTCATCGTTCTTTCGGATTGTAATGGGAACCCAAAACCCTGGAAAACTGTCAAATCCCTAAAGGGTTCTAATTCCTCCTCTCTGCCACAACAAATTAATTCAGACACCGGCCTCATTGCGGAAAACAAATGCCATCATTGATGCCTTTAATAACAATTTTATTTCATTTTTATATTTTTATATTCTCTTTTGAAATAACTAGGTCTCTATGTCTTCCTTGTTAAAATAGAGATGAAAAAAATTATCTCTCTCCCGACAGACTCATTATGTAGAGACAGGAGATTGGCAGTGTGAGTAGACGATATGTTATACAGACAGAAACAGGATGGACTCATTTGATTGTGTTTTGTGTTTCATCTGATGGGGGTTGATGCATAACGTGGTCCAGAAGACGCGTCTCCATCACCCGTGACAACGCCGTGACAACCGCAGTCTCTCAAGTGGAAAATACATGCGTTTCTCATTCATGTCGTTCTGTCTCAACACACACTGATGACTGTCATCTTCATGAAAATGAATGATTAATATTGTGATTTTCTACTGCTGCTGCTGATTGAAATGATTGCAGACAGCTGGACTGATGTGATGAAAACACTGCATAGGAATAATTTGGATATATGGTGTCCTTTCACAAGATACTCTAGTGTGGTAAATCTAGAGTCTGAGGTAGATGGTTAACTGGATATATACAGCGCTGTAGTCTATCTAGTATATCAGGTAGATGGGTAACTGGATATATACAGCGCTGTAGTCTATCTAGTATATCAGGTAGATGGGTAACTGGATATATACAGCGCTGTAGTCTATCTAGTATATCAGGTAGATGGGTAACTGGATATATACAGCGCTGTAGTCTATCTAGTATATCAGGTAGATGGTTAACTGGATATATACGGCGCTGTAGTCTATCTAGTATATCAGGTAGATGGTTAACTGGATATATACGGCGCTGTAGTCTATCTAGTATATCAGGTAGATGGTTAACTGGATATATACGGCGCTGTAGTCTATCTAGTATATCAGGTAGATGGTTAACTGGATATATACGCGCTGTAGTCTATCTAGTATATCAGGTAGATGGTTAACTGGATATATACGGCGCTGTAGTCTATCTAGTATATCAGGTAGATGGTTAACTGGATATATACGCGCTGTAGTCTATCTAGTATATCAGGTAGATGGTTAACTGGATATATACGGCGCTGTAGTCTATCTAGTATATCAGGTAGATGGGTAACTGGATATATACGGCGCTGTAGTCTATCTAGTATATCAGGTAGATGGGTAACTGGATATATACGGCGCTGTAGTCTATCTAGTATATCAGGTAGATGGTTAACTGGATATATACGGCGCTGTAGTCTATCTAGTCTATCAGGTAGATGGTTAACTGGATATATACGGCGCTGTAGTCTATCTAGTATATCAGGTAGATGGGTAACTGGATATATACGGCGCTGTAGTCTATCTAGTATATCAGGTAGATGGTTAACTGGATATATACAGCGCTGTAGTCTATCTAGTATATCAGGTAGATGGTTAACTGGATATATACGGCGCTGTAGTCTATCTAGTATATCAGGTAGATGGGTAACTGGATATATACAGCGCTGTAGTCTATCTAGTATATCAGGTAGATGGTTAACTGGATATATACAGCGCTGTAGTCTTAGCTTTGCAGCGACGCTCCCCATCCAACCTGACAGAGCTTGAGAGGATCTGCAGAGAAGAATGGGAGAAACTCCCCAAATACAGGTGTGCTAAGCTTGTAGCGTCATACCCAAGGAGACTCATGGCTGTAATCACTACCAAAGGTGCTTCAACAAAGTACTGAGTAAAGGGTCTGAATACTTATGTGAATGTTAAATGTCAGTTTTTTATTTTTAATACATTTGCAAAAATTCAGAAGAAACCTGTTTTTTGATTTGTCATTATGGGGTATTGTGATGTCATTATGGGGTATTGTGATGTCATTATGGGGTATTGTGATGTCATTATGGGGTATTGTGATGTCATTACGGGGTATTGTGTGTAGATTGATGAGCGACAAAAAAACAATTTAATCCATTTTATAATAAGGCTGTAAAATAACAAAATGTGGAAAAAGTCAAGGGGTTTGAATACCTTCCGAATGAACTGTAACTCCTGCCTGATATACAGTTGTATATGGTGGTCTCGTCGTATGATATATTTTAATACCCTATTTAATACCGTACCACTCCTAACGTTATGGGGTATTGGGGCGGCAGGGTTGCCTAATGGTTAGAGCGTTGGACTAGTAAACCGAAAGGTTGCAAGTTCAAATTTCCCGAGCAGACAAGGTACAAATCTGTCCCTGAACAAGGCAGTTAACCCACTGTTCCTAGGCCGTCATTAAAAATAAGAATTTGTTCTTAACTGACTTGCCAAGTTAAATAAAGGTAAAAGAAAAAAAAAATGTTAAACGTGTCTTCTAGAAAATCTGCTTCCCAAACGGCACCCTATACCTTACCTAGTGTCTATGGGGAACAATGGGCCCTGGTCAAATCTCCATTTGGGATACGACCTGAGAGAATATGACCTTGCTTCCTCATACAACTTTCACCGGCGGCTTTATCGTCACGGTGATCCCTCCATCAAAACCGGACGTTATGTCGCTCAAAATCTTTTAAAACCATCTAGCTATTACTCCCTGAAACAGAAATAATCATGTGTTATTACGGTACCCACTTGGCTACGTCCCAAATGGCACCCTATTGCCTTTATAGATAGGGGCTCTGGTCTAAAAAAAAAAAAGTCCACTACATAGGGAATAGGGTGCCATTTGGGAATCAGCCACCATAGGTTTTCCTCTTTATATAAAATATGTATTTCCTGATTGACCAGACCGAGTGGTTTTTAATGTTATTTTGTAATTCAGTCATTTTTTTGATCTGAGGGAAAGATAAGCTGGGGGTTTTAGAGGAAGCAGATCTCCTTTATTTAATACATACAACAGCAGTATTAATCATCGTAACAGAGGAGGGGATCAAACATCGACCTGTCCTGTGTCGGGATTCTGTCCTGTCTGGATTCTGTCCTGTCTGGAATCTGTCCTGTGATGAGATTTCAGTTTGTGTCTGGATTTCTGTCTGTCTGTGTCTATTTTAAGTTGTAACTTGGATGAATTAGATATTTTTTTTTGTAGAACAATTGAGCAAACTGAACTGTCTATTTTTAGTTACTAATGGATGGGGTGGCTGAACAGAGCAGTAATTAAACATGATCTTTAATGGACTATCAGCCTATCGGAGAACAGTCCAGCGCACAGTTTAAGCAGAAGCCGATACGCCGCTATCTTCAAATTCCTGAGAACCCTGAGCTCTAATGAACAGCAGGGAATAGAAGAAGCAGGAGAGGGGAGAGGAGTCCAGGATGATTACAGTAGCCTAATTCTGCTAATTGATAAAGCATTATTAGCTGCAGTAATAGGACTTGTATTTCATCCTGTCCTGTGCGGCCGGACGACAGAGGGGTCGAGAGAGACAGAGGTAGAGAGAGAGAGAGAGAGAGAGAGAGAGAGAGAGAGAGAGAGAGAGAGAGAGAGAGGTAGAGAGAGAGAGAGAGAGGTAGAGAGATGTAGAGAGAGAGGTAAAGAGAGGTAGAGAGAGAGAGAGAGAGAGAGAGAGAGAGAGAGAGAGAGAGAGAGAGAGAGAGAGAGAGAGAGAGAGAGAGAGAGAGAGAGAGAGCAGTAGGAGACAGACAACGCCAGGGGATTGGAGGGCAGACTAGAGGAAAACTAACATTATGGTACAACTTATAACTGCATACCATGGTGAGAAAAGGGAGATATATAAGAGATGAACCAAGGTGGTTAATGTTACCTTGACAACCAAAACATACATGGTTGTCAAGCCCACAACCGTAGTAATCACATATTACTAATATTTACATGATGTATCCATGGAGATGGAGGTAATACAATGCAACACCAGAAGTGGAAAAGGTGGGGGAGGTGGGGGAGGTGGAGAAGGTGGCGGCGAGGGAGGAGGTGGAGTAGGTGGAGGAGATGGAGGAGGTGGAGGAGGTGGAGTAGGTGGAGGAGATGGAGGAGGTGGAGGAGGTGGAGGAGATGGAGGAGGTGGAGTAGGTGGAGGAGGTGGAGGAGGTGGAGGAGGTGGAGGAGGTGGAGTAGATGGAGGAGGTGGAGGAGGTGGAGGAGGTGGAGGAGATGGAGGAGATGGAGGAGGTGGAGGAGGTGGAGGAGGTGGAGTAGGTGGAGGAGCTGGCGAAGGTGGCGGAGATGGAGGAGGTGGAGGAGATGGAGGAGGTGGAGTAGGTGGAGGAGATGGAGGAGGTGGAGGAGGTGGATGAGGTGGATGAGGTGGAGGAGATGGAGGAGGTGGAGTAGGTGGAGGAGATGGAGGAGGTGGAGGAGGTGGAGGAGGTGGTGGAGGAGATGGAGGAGGTGGAGGAGATGGAGGAGGTGGAGGAGATGGAGGAGGTGGAGTAGGTGGAGGAGGTGGAGGAGGTGGAGGAGGTGGAGGAGATGGAGGAGGTGGAGGAGGTGGAGGAGGTGGAGTAGGTGGAGGAGCTGGCGAAGGTGGCGGAGATGGAGGAGGTGGAGGAGATGGAGGAGATGGAGGAGGTGGAGTAGGTGGCGAGGGAGGAGGTGGAGGAGGTGGAGTAGGTGGAGGAGATGAAGGAGATGGAGGAGGTGGCGGAGGTGGCGGAGATGGAGGAGATGGAGGAGGTGGAGTAGGTGGAGGAGATGGAGGAGGTGGAGGAGGTGGAGGAGATGGAGGAGGTGGAGGAGGTGGAGGAGGTGGAGCAGATGGAGGAGGTGGCACGCTCTGTATAGCATGCCATTGTCATTGTTCCAGGCACTAAGCGCTGGGCCGTGTGGCTGTGGTATCAATCAATGAACACATGTAATATACTTGTATGTTGAAAACACATTGCTGTGAGATTACAAGAAAATACTAAGTGTTAGGAATCTGTAAAGCCACGTCTGATAAAAGCGTCTGCTGAATGACCCAGTAATCGGTTTACCTGTTGCAGGGTCCACGGTGCGGTCGATCAGGTGATCGTCCTGATGGACCCAGTCACCGTTACATTTGAAGTAGATCTGTGTTGCCGGGGTGGAGCGACAGGTCAGGGTGACAGGCTTGTTCTTCACTATGTACTCATCGTCAGGCTCCACCAGGAAGTGAGGTAGCAGATCGTTGAAGGACGCAGGAAGTGTCGCCGTGGCAACGTGCTCCGAACCAACTGGGAGACAAAAGGGAAATGCGAAAGAAAAATATTTTTGTTAAAATAAGACAGATTAAGACAATAGTTGTGTAACTTATATACCCTGAAACCACTTGTTAAAGACAATCAATAGAGCGACAGACATAGAAAAAAGGGATTTTAGTAAAGGCAGTCCAACACAATATTACCGCCAAACTGTCAAAAGGGTAGAATACACTGAGATGGATGTTATTTTTTTTTACAATGTCTTCCTGGGCCTTTTGGTTGAGAGACCTTGCTGTTACAGTGGTTTTAGAGTGGAGAAAGAGTAGCTATACTGTCCAGAATTCAGTGAGACTAGTTTAACTCTGCCCTGTGTCTTTGTTACTGTCAACAACAATGGTACATAGAAAACACACAATGGTTCCATTGAGTAGGCAGCATTGTGTAACAGTACGTGTGTGTCCGGGGTTTTCTTGTTCAGACAATCCCACTCACACTGAAATAATTCAAAGCTGAAGCTACTGAGGGTTTTCATCGACTAGCCTTAGTCTTTCTCTGGGTTAACCCTGGGCCCTATCTCAGGATGGAGAGGGCACTCTCCTGCTCTTAATCTCCTAGCTTTAATAAGATCACAGCTGACTGACTGACTGCAGGTCATAAATCCAGTCAGTCAGTCAGTCACACTGTGTGATATAGCTCTGCTGTCTGTCTACCGATAGAACTCACATCACAAGAGGCAGAGGAGAGGAGAGGGGAGGGGAGGGGAGGGGAGGGAGGAGGAGGGAGGAGAAGAGAAGAGAAGAGAGGAGAGGAGAGGAGTGGAGAGGAGGGGAGAAGAGAAGAGAGGAGAGGAGAGGAGTGGAGAGGAGAGGAGAGGAGAGGAGAGGAGGGGAGGGGAGGGAGGAGAAGAGAAGAGAAGAGAAGAGAAGAGAAGAGAGGAGAGGAGAGGAGAGGAGTGGAGAGGAGGGGAGAAGAGAAGAGAAGAGAGGAGAGGAGAGAGGAGAGGAGAGGAGAGGAGAGGAGAGGAGAGGAGAGGAGAGGAGAGGAGAGGAGAGGAAAGGGGGAGAGGAGAGGGCAGGAGGAATATAGGGGAGGTGACAGAGGAATGGTTGTAACTCAACACAGACAGCTATTTCCATAACCCCCAGGTTTTGTCAACATATGTTTTTCTTCAAAGGACAGTACAGGATAACATGTGTTGTGTATTGAAAAAAATGATATTCCTTGTTTTTCGGTAAGAAATGTCCATCATGTGACAAGAACCCAGTTGGTAATAAAATAGTATTTGAGCGAGGTCAATTGCCGCCACGTAAGCAGAGCACCTGAGCTGAGACCCAAATAAAATCCTCTCTCTCTCTATCTCTGTCTCTGTCTCTCTCTCTCTATCTCAGGGGAGACCAGTAAATCCCAAAATAAAACAGCTTTAAGAGGCGTGTAATATTAATTTACTGCTCTGAGTCCTATATCGCTGACAGACCGGCCATTTCCAGCCTCCTTCATCACTCCTCCTCCGTGAGGAGCGCCTCGTCGCACGGCCCCCACGACCGGGGAAGGCCAGAGAGGACTACACACACATCGCTCATCATGAAACACACATTCTCACGTTGACCTTTTCCTCTCCTCTCTTTCTCTCTTCCCTCATTTCTACAGCTTACTGTGGATCAGGTCAGGCATAATATTAGCCTGTGCCATAAATAGTATGTATAGTCATCACACAAAGACATTATCTGCTACGATCTCATAACACTTGTCATGTTAATGTCTCTCTTTCTCGCTTTAATGTCGAGCTTTCTCTCTCTCTCTCTCTCTCTCTCTCTCTCTCTCTCTCTCTCTCTCTCTCTCTCTCTCTCTCTCTCTCGTTTTCCTGACATCCCCTCCGCCCCTGTGAGTGTGTGAGTGTGTGTGTGTGTGTAATTGTTTGCGTGTGTGTGTGTGTGTAATTGTGTGTGTGACAACTTGGGTACGTGTGTAACCCTTAATGAAAACTAAATGTTGTGTGTCCAATGGAGAGTATATATCACTCCTTGACACGGTTCCTTTCCTCTCATGTTATTATTAAAATATTTGGCATGTTACTCAGAGACAAGAGAGAGGAGAAAATGAGTGTCTGTGTGTGTGTGTCCTTAATGACAGCTTGTCTTCCTAATGGCATAGCAGCGTTGAGTTGTGACTAAGGCCCGATAGCCATTAACCCGGCCAAGCTGACCTCCTGTACTCTCTGCAGACCTGAGACGACAGCTTTGCTAAAACACCTCGGCTCGCTAAAAACACTTGGAGGAATTCACCTCACACCTGTCAGGTTAAATGAATCAGCTTGCTGAGATTCAGTCCACACTGACGAGGAAGGCGACGCAACATAAAAAAAAACAAGGCTCTATCTTAAGTCTGTATTTCACATTCAAGATGAACGGCGAACTCCAGACGGTGGTATTGTCGCTTCGAATGAGAATTTTGAAAGCTCAACGTGAAATAAACGAAGACAACCTGAACTCTCAACGGGTTCTAATGTTGTTATTAGTGCTTCTAATGTCTGTCGTCAAGGCTACTGGACTCTAATGTCTCCAAGGCTACTAACCTCTAATGTATCCAAGGCTACTGACCTCTAATGTATCCAAGGCTACTGGACTCTAATGTCGTCAAGGCTACTGGACTCTAATGTCGTCAAGGCTACTGGACTCTAATGCCGTCAAGGCTACTGGACTCTAATGTCTTCAAGGCTACTGGACTCTAATGTCTTCAAGGCTACTGGACTCTAATGTCTTCAAGGCTACTGGACTCTAATGTCATCAAGGCTACTGGACTCTAATGTCTTTTGTCAAGGCTACTGGACTCTAATGTCGTCAAGGCTACTGGACTCTAATGTCTCCAAGGCTACTGGACTCTAATGTCTCCAAGGCTACTGGACTCTAATGTCGTCAAGGCTACTGGACGCTAATGTCTCCAAGGCTACTGGACTCTAATGTCGTCAAGGCTACTGGACTCTAATGTCGTCAAGGCTACTGGACTCTAATGTCTTTTGTCAAGGCTACTGGACTCTAATGTCTCCAAGGCTACTGGACTCTAATGTATCCAAGGCCACTGGACTCTAATGTCTTTTGTCAAGGCTACTGGACTCTAATGTCGTCAAGGCTACTGGACTCTAATGTCTTCAAGGCTACTGGACTCTAATGTTGTCAAGGCTACTGGACTCTAATGTCTTCAAGGCTACTGGACTCTAATGTGTTCAAGGCTACTGGACTCTAATGTCGTCAAGGCTACTGGACTCTAATGTCTCCAAGGCTACTGGACTCTAATGTCTTCAAGGCTACTGGACTCTAATGTGTTCAAGGCTACTGGACTCTAATGTCGTCAAGGCTACTGGACTCTAATGTCTTCAAGGCTACTGGACTCTAATGTCTTTTGTCAAGGCTACTGGACTCTAATGTCTCCAAGGCTACTGGACTCTAATGTCGTCAAGGCTACTGGACTCTAATGTCGTCAAGGCTACTGGACTCTAATGTCGTCAAGGCTACTGGACTCTAATGTCTTTTGTCAAGGCTACTGGACTCTAATGTCTCCAAGGCTACTGGACTCTAATGTATCCAAGGCCACTGGACTCTAATGTCTTTTGTCAAGGCTACTGGACTCTAATGTCGTCAAGGCTACTGGACTCTAATGTCTTCAAGGCTACTGGACTCTAATGTTGTCAAGGCTACTGGACTCTAATGTCTTCAAGGCTACTGGACTCTAATGTGTTCAAGGCTACTGGACTCTAATGTCGTCAAGGCTACTGGACTCTAATGTCTCCAAGGCTACTGGACTCTAATGTCTTCAAGGCTACTGGACTCTAATGTGTTCAAGGCTACTGGACTCTAATGTCGTCAAGGCTACTGGACTCTAATGTCTTCAAGGCTACTGGACTCTAATGTCATCAAGGCTACTGGACTCTAATGTCTCCAAGGCTACTGGACTCTAATGTCTTCAAGGCTACTGGACTCTAACGTCTTCAAGGCTACTGGACTCTAATGTCTCCAAGGCTACTGGACTCTAACGTCTTCAAGGCTACTGGACTCTAACGTCTTCAAGGCTACTGGACTCTAATGTCTTCAAGGCTACTGGACTCTAATGTCTTCAAGGCTACTAGACTCTAATGTCTTCAAGGCTAGAAAATGGAAATGAAATAATCATTTAAATGAAGGGTATCGAGCACAGTCTTACATCTCCATGACAACCCCTGAACTCTTGATGTCGTTCTCTGTCAGCTAGGTTTCAACCTTCTTCTTGTTAATCAGAGGGCTTATTCTGGTCACACACTGCTACATGCTATAGTGAAAGCTTGATGTACAGAAAATTGGTTTATACTGCCAGGGACACACTGTGTACTTACAAAACACACACTCACGGAAGCACACACACACACACACGCGCACACACACGCACACGCGCACGCACACACGCACACACACACACACACACACACACACACACACACACACACACACACACACACACACACACACACACACACACACACACACACACACACACACACACACACACACACACACACCACTTAACAGACTCCTTGCAGGTCAGTGCACAAATCAAATAGACATTCAGTAGCTCTAAGGGAACTGAAACCTCAGGAGGTGATTGGCTGAAACCTAACTAGAGACATCTCAGCACGGTGAAAATGAAAATGGTCGCCGGAGGAGATGGCTGCCGTTCTACGGGCTCCTAACCAATTGTGCTGGTTGTGTGTGTTTTTGACGTTATTTTGTAACTTATTTTGTACATCATGTTTCTGCTACCGTTTCTTATGACCCAAAAAGAGCTTCTGGATATCAGGACAGCGATTAATCGCCTCGTACTGGACAAAGGCTTTTTTTCCCTTTAACAAGTTGGAAGCGAAGGATTTATTCCAGACACCGAATACGAGTCCAAAATCCCTGTGATTTGCATGTAGAAGACACGGAGATATAGGGGACTTAGGTCGGGGTGCCTTGAAAGAATCCGACGGCGAGTGGGTAACCCGCCTCTACAATCAGTCCTATAAGCCAACGTGCAAATCATTGAATGAATGATAAACTGGATGAGCTCCGATTAAGACTACCCTACCAACGGGTTTAACCGAGTCGTGGCTGATGTGCGACGTGGATAACATACAGCCGGCTGGGTTTTTTAAACATGCATCGGCAATATAGAACAGCTCTCATTCCTTCTAACAATTTATTTTGAAGATAAATACTATAACGCAGAGGATGAGAGGACGAGAAAACTAGAGTACTAACGATCAATAGGGAATTGTAAATAGGAGTTGGGTTTCAGTTTAACAGCTGTTCAGAATCTGTGGAATGTCACTCCGGAACTCAGAGATACATGTGCTACGTTCTGTACATTGAGTCTGGAGCAGGATACTTGTTATTTGGCCATTTTCTGATTGGTCAACCCCAGGCTGGGGGGGGGTTATAAATTACATCCTGTTTCTTTGTTCTGTGGAGAAAAGCTGAGGACAGGGGGAATGAACTGATTTGTCCTCTCTGAATAAACCTGCTTTTCTCCCCCTGATTTGTTTTGTTTTGGGCTCGGTGTTTATTGAAGAGTAACATCAACTGATAACATCATCCACAGCCTTCATCCTCCACAGCCCTCATCCTCCACAGCCCTCATCCTCCACAGCCCTCATCCTCCACACCTCTCATCCTCCACAGCCCTCATCCTCCACAGCCCTCATCCTCCACACCTCTCATCCTACACAGCCCTCATCCTCCACAGCCCTCATCCTCCGCAGGCCTCATCCTCCGCAGCCCTCATCCTCCACAGCCCTCATCCTCCGCAGCCCTCATCCTCCGCAGCCCTCATCCTCCGCAGCCCTCATCCTCCACAGCCCTCATCCTCCACAGCCCTCATCCTCCACAGCCCTCATCCTCCGCAGCCCTCATCCTCCGCAGCCCTCATCCTCCGCAGCCCTCATCCTTCACATACATCACCCATTCTTACAACTTACTGACTTTATTGTCCCCATGGGGATATTTTGTTGCAGTGTCATGTACACATTTAAAGTGGCGTTTAAATACAAAACAAAATTGACAATACAACATTCATAACAGTTACATACAAATAAAAAAAATAAAAATAATAATAATAATAAAAAGATAGGAACATTAGCCCGAGCTATTTAGGAGGGATATCACACCTGGCACAAATGATTGTCTAGTTGTGTTTTTCCTGCTGAGGGTTGCTCTATACCTGCGCCCAGAGGGGAGTAGTTCAAAGTCCGGGTACAGGGGGTGACTTGGGTCTAAAATGATTTTGTGAGCCTTACGGAGGGCCCTGACCTTAAAGATATAATCCAGGCCTGTCTGTTTGACTCCAAGTACCTTGGGGAGGGCCCTGACCTTAAAGATCTCATCCAGGCCTGTCTGTTTGACTCCAAGTACCTTGGGGAGGGCCCTGACCTTAAAGATCTCATCCAGGCCTGTCTGTTTGACTCCAAGTACCTTGGGGAGGGCCCTGACCTTAAAGATCTCATCCAGGCCTGTCTGTTTGACTCCATGTACCTTGCGGAGGGCCCTGACCTTAAAGATCTCATCCAGGCCTGTCTGTTTGACTCCAAGTACCTTGGGGAGGGCCCTGACCTTAAAGATCTCATCCAGGCCTGTCTGTTTGACTCCAAGTACCTTGCTTGCTGTGGTGATAATCCTTCTCAGCATATTTCTCTGGCTGACAGTGGCATTGCCAAACCAACAAACAATATAAACAGTTACAATTCTCTCAATGAAAGATTTGTAAAACAGAGTCAGTATAGTACAGTCTACATTAAAAGATCCCAGCTTTTTGAGAAAGTACAGTCTCTGTTGACTCTTTTTGTAGATCAGGTCTGTACATTTACTCCACTGAAGCTTATTGTCCAAAAGGACACCCAGATATTTATATTCCTCTACAATCTCTATGTTCTGACCTCTGATAGATGTTGCAGAGGTAGGAATTGTACGCTTCCTGAAGTCTATGCACATCTCTTTGGTCTTGTTGGTATTGAGGACCAAGTGTGATTCCTCACACCACTCCACAAAGTCATCTAGGACCATTTCTGCTGGTCAAATTCTGTTAAAAGTCTCCAAAGCAAACACATCCCTGGGTCGCTCCTCTTTTCAGTTCCCTGCAGCTAGCGACTGGAACGAGCTGCAACAAACACTCAAACTGGACCGTTTTATCTCCATCTCTTCATTCAAAGACTCAATCATGGACACTCTCACTGACAGTTGTGGCTGCTTTGTGTGATGTATTGTGGCCTCTACCTTCTTGCCCTTTGTGTTATTGTCTTAGCCCAATAATGTTTGTACTATGTTTTGTGCTGCTACCATGTTGTGTTGCTACCATGTTGTGTTGCTACCATGTTGTGCTGCTGCCATGTTGTGTTGCTACCATGCTGTTGTCATGCTGTGTTGCTACCATGCTGTGTTTTCATGTGTTCCTGCCATGCTATGTTGTTGTCTTAGGTCTCTCTTTATGTAGTGCTGTGGTGTCTCTCTTGTCGTGATGTGTGTTCCCAGCCCCCATCCCCACAACAGGAGGCCTTTTGCCCTTTGGTAGGCCGCCATTGTAAATAAGAATTTGTTCTTAACTGACATGCCTAGTTAAATAAAGGTTACATAAAGGTTACATAAAGGTTAAATAAAGGTTAAATAAAGGTTACATAAAGGTTAAATAAAGGTTACATAAAGGTTACATAAAGGTTACATAAAGGTTACATAAAGGTTAAATAAAGGTTAAATAAAGGTTACATAAAGGTTAAATAAAGGTTACATAAAGGTTACATAAAGGTTAAATAAAGGTTAAATAAAGGTTACATAAAGGTTAAATAAAGGTTAAATAAAGGTTACATAAAGGTTAAATAAAGGTTAAATAAAGGTTACATAAAGGTTAACTAAAGGTTAAATAAAGGTTACATAAAGGTTAAATAAAGGTTACATAAAGGTTAAATAAAGGTTAAATAAAGGTTACATAAAGGTTAAATAAAGGTTACATAAAGGTTACATAAAGGTTACATAAAGGTTAAATAAAGGTTAAATAAAGGTTACATAAAGGTTACATAAAGGTTAAATAAAGGTTAAATAAAGGTTACATAAAGGTTACATAAAGGTTAAATAAAGGTTAAATAAAGGTTAAAGGTTAAATAAAGGTTACATAAAGGTTACATAAAGGTTAAATAAAGGTTAAATAAAGGTTACATAAAGGTTAAATAAAGGTTACATAAAGGTTAAATAAAGGTTAAATAAAGGTTACATAAAGGTTAAATAAAGGTTAAATAAAGGTTACATAAAGGTTAAATAAAGGTTAAATAAAGGTTACATAAAGGTTAAATAAAGGTTACATAAAGGTTAAATAAAGGTTACATAAAGGTTAAATAAAGGTTACATAAAGGTTACATAAAGGTTAAATAAAGGTTACATAAAGGTTAAATAAAGGTTACATAAAGGTTAAATAAAGGTTACATAAAGGTTACATAAAGGTTAAATAAAGGTTAAATAAAGGTTACATAAAGGTTAAATAAAGGTTAAATAAAGGTTAAATAAAGGTTAAATAAACATTAATAAAATAAAAGACACGGGGCAGTCTGTGTCTATTTGTCAATAACAAGCTGTTGCACAACATCTAATATTAAAGAAGTCTTGATGTTATGCTCACCTGAGGTAGAGTATCTCATGATAAGCTGTAGACCACAAAAATTACCAAGAGAGTTTTCATTTATGTTTCGAAGCTGTCTACTTACTACCACAAACCGAGACCGCACTCAACCAACTCTATAAGGCCATAAGCAAAGAAGAGAATGCTCATCCAGAGGCGGCGCTCCGAGAGGCCGGGGACTTTAATGCAGGGAAACTTAAATCAGTTTGACCTCATTTCTACCAGCAGGTTACATGGGCAACCAGAGGGAAATAAAAACTCTAGACCCGTACAAAGCTCTCCCTCGCCCTCCATTTGGCAAATCTGACCATAACTCTAACCTCCTGATTCCTGCTTACAACCAAAAAACTAAAGCAGGAATTACCAGTGACTCGCTCAATACGGAAGTGTTCAGATGAAACAGATGCTAAGCTACAGGACTGTTTTGCAGCACAGACTGGAATATGTTCCGGGATTCTTCCAATGGCATTGAGGAGTACACCACATCAGTCACTGGCTTCATCAATAAGTGCATCGACGACGTCGTCCCACACAGAGGACCGTACATACCGCAACCAGAAGCCATGGATTACAGGCAACATCCATGGATTACAGGCAACAACAGAACTGCCTATTTCAAGGTGCAGGACTCTAACCCGGAAGCTTACAAGAAATCCTGCTATGCCTGCTAGGCAAAGCGTCAAAACAGGGATAAGATTGAATCATACTACACCAGCTCTGACGCTCGTCTTATGTCGCAGGGCTTGCAAATGATTACAGACTACAAAGGGAAGCACAGCCGCGAGCTGCCCAGTGACACGAGCCTACCAGATGAGCTAAATCACTTCTATGCTCGCTTCGAGGCAAGCAACACAGAGGCATGCATGAGAGCATGAGAGTCACTTTAACCATATCTACATGTACATATACTACCTCAATCAGCCCGACTAACCGGTGCCTGTATGCAGCCTCACTACTGTTATAGCCTCGCTACTGTTATAAGCCTCACTACTGTTATAGCCTCGCTACTGTTATAGCCTCTCTACTGTATATAGCCTCGCTACTGTATATAGCCTCTCTACTGTATATAGCCTCTCTACTGTATATAGCCTCGCTACTGTTATAGCCTCTCTATTGTATATAGCCTCTCTACTGTATATAGCCTCTCTACTGTATATAGCCTCGCTACTGTTATAGCCTCTCTACTGTATATAGCCTCTCTACTGTTATAGCCTCTCTATAGCCTCTCTAAGGATCATATCACCTCCATCCTGCCAGACACCCTGGACCCACTCCAATTTGCTTACCGTCCCAATAGGTCCACAGACGACGCAATCGCAATCACACTGCATACTGCCCTAACCCATCTGGACAAGAGGAATACTTATATAAGAATGCTGTTCATCGACTACAGCTCAGCATTTAACACCATAGTTCCCTCCAAGCTCGTCATTAAGCTCGAGACCCTGGGTCTCGACCCAGCCCTGTGCAACTGGGTCCTGGACTTCCTGACGGGCCGGTCCCAGGTGGTGAGGGTAGGAAACAACATCTCCACCCCGCTGATTCTCAACACTGGGGCCCCACAAGGGTGCGTTCTCAGCCCTCTCCTGTACTCCCTGTTTACCCAAGACTGCGTGGCCAAGCACGCATCCAACTCAATCATCAAGTTTGCTGACGACACTACAGTGGTAGGCTTGATTACCAACAACGACGAGACGGCCTACAGGGAGGAGGTGAGGGCCCTCGGAGTGTGGTGTCAGGAAAATAACCTCTCACTCAATGTCAACAAAACAAAGGAGATGATCGTGGACTTCAGGAAACAGGAGAGGGAGCAGCCCCCTATCCAGGGGACAGTAGTGGAGAAGGTGGAAAGTTTTAAGTTCCTCGGCGTACACATCACGGACAAACTGAATTGGTCCACCCACACAGACAGCGTGGTGAAGAAGGCGCAACAGCGCCTCTTCAACCTCAGGAGGCTGAAGAAATTCGGCTTGTCACCAAAATCACTCACAAACTTTTACAGATGCACAATCGAGAGCATCCTGTCGGGCTGTATCACCGCCTGGTACGGCAACTGCTCCGCCCACAACCGTAAGGCTCTCCAGAGGGTAGTGAGGACTGCACAGCGCATCACCGGGGGTAAGCTACCTGCCCTTCAGGACACCTACACCACCCGATGTCACAGGAAGGCCAAAAAGATCATCAAGGACAACAACCACCCGAGCCACTGCCTGTTCACCCCGCTATCATCCAGAAGGCGAGGTCAGTACAGGTGCATCAAAGCTGGGACAGAGAGACTGAAAAACAGCTTCTACCTCAAGGCCATCAGACTTTTAAACAGCCATCACTAACATTGAGTGGCTGCTGCCAACGTACTGACTTAAATCTCTAGCCACTTTAAACATAGGAATTAGATGTAACAAATGTATCACTAGCCACTTTAAACAATTTTGTATATAATGTTTACATATCCGACATACTCATATCAAATGTATACACTGTACTCTAAACCATCTACTGTATCTTGCCTATGCCGTTCGTCCATCGACCCAAATCTCTAGCCACTTTAATAATTATAATTGGATGAAATAATGTATCACTAGCCACTTTAAACAATGCCATATATATAATGTTTACATATCCTACATTACTCATCTCATATATATATATATATATATATATATATATGTGTATATATATTGATTTACTGTATATAGCCTCGCTACTGTATATAGCCCCTCTACTGTATATAGCCTCTCTACTGTATACAGCCTCTCAACTGTATACAGCCTCTCTACTGTATATAACCTCGCTATTGTTATAGCCTCTCTACTGTATATAACCTCGATACTGTTATAGCCTCTCTACTGTATATAGCCTCTCTACTGTATATAGCCTCTCTACTGTATATAGCCTCTCTACTGTTATAGCCTCACTACTGTTATAGCCTCTCTACTGTATATAGCCCCTCTACTGTATATAGCCCCTCTACTGTATATAGCCCCTCTACTGTATATAGCCTTGCTACTGTTATAGCCTCTCTACTGTATATAGCCCCTCTACTGTATATAGCCCCTCTACTGTATATAGCCTCTCTACTGTATATAGCCCCTCTACTGTATATAGCCCCTCTACTGTATATAGCCTCTCTACTGTATATAGCCCCTCTACTGTATATAGCCTCTCTACTGTTATAGCCTCACTACTGTTATAGCCTCACTACTGTATATAGCCTCTCTACTGTATATAGCCTCTCTACTGTATATAGCCCCTCTACTGTATATAGCCTCTCTACTGTTATAGCCTCACTACTGTTATAGCCTCACTACTGTATATAGCCCCTCTACTGTATATAGCCTCTCTACTGTATATAGCCCCTCTACTGTATATAGCCTCTCTACTGTATATAGCCTCTCTACTGTATATAGCCTCTCTACTGTATATAGCCTCTCTACTGTTATAGCCTCACTACTGTTATTTTCACTGTTGTTTGTATTTCTTTACTTACCTATTGTTCACCTAATACCTTTTTGCACTATTGGTTAGAGCCTGTAAGTAACCATTCCACTGTAAGGTCTACACCTGTTGTATTCGACGCACGTGACAAATATACTTTGATTTGATTTTAGATATTTGATCTCTTCTCTTTCACTAGCAAACACAAATCTAGTGCACTATAGAGGGAATAAGTGTCAATTGGGACGCAAGACATATCTGTTCCCTCTGTAGTCCATCGCTTGCCCTTTTGGAGCCAATTACATTATTTTATCAGAGTCGTGTTCCTGGCAAGAGGCATCATTGAGCAATTAGTCTCACATAATTTACATCACACACACACATACACGCACGCACACATATACACGCACACACACACACACACACACACACACACACACACATACCCCTTGAGCAATCACCCTCGCATAATTTACATCACAGTGATGGACGAAGGCTATAACATGTCGTTTATGACTCAATCAGCGCTTTACAATGTCTTCCCAAATTAATTCAATTAAAATGACTATCCGGAATATTAAACCATTTTATGTTTGACTGGGTTCTCTCGCTTCTTAAAACTTCTCAGGGATAGCCCCCTTTTTTTTTTTAAATGTCGCCTAAAATGACGTACCCAAAGCTCAGGCCCTGAAGCAAGGATATGCATATTCTTGGTACCATTTGAAAGGAAACACTTTGAAGTTTGTGGAAATGTGAATTGAATGTAGGAGAATATAACACAATAGATCTGGTAGAAGAAAACACACAGACAAAAAAAAAAAATCACAGAAAGGTCCTAAATATAGCCATCACTCTGGTTGTAGTTCCGATGGTGTCCACAAGATGGCAGCAGTGTGTGCGCGCCGTTTCAGACGGATAACTTGAAGTATGAGCAAACTACATGACATTTAGTGTGAAGTCACCCAGGTACATTTGGGCAAATCGTCAAGGAGACATTTGCATTTACATTACATGTTTCTGCAAGAATATCGTCAAACCTGAACACTTGGACTTTGATTTAGCTTTTCCAGTGTTAGTAGCCATATTATAAGTTCAACATTTGCAAAACAACCATGACTCTCCATATTCTTTTAATTTTTGTCCAAAAGGAAAAAGGCATGCTGTCGTACAAGGTTAGTAGCTACATTTTGCGACAGATACGGGGTTTCCCGATACTCCCGTCAAGCCCAGCTCATTGGCTATCTAGATAGCTTTGTTGAACCCCGATTGGTGCTTATTACAAAATCAAGTCAAGACCGCCCGCGTCATCGGTCTGCCATGAAGGCGTCGCTCTCTGACCAAATTTGGTGTCTTATAGGATATACTACACCCCTAATGATATAGTGAAGTCTGGTTACGTTCTAGGATCTCTGAGGAAGAAATAAAAATGTGATTTGACTGGTTGAAACAACGTTTAGGGTGAGATTTTCACAGACTCCTTTCTTTGCAAATTGATCGAGTGGAAATATAAAATCGATCGTGTATGCTATATGGACCTTTTTAGTATATGAAAAAGGATTTTATCTAACAAAACAACAGTTCATGTTATCTCTGGGAGCCTTTGGATGATAAATCAGAGCAAGATTTCTGAATGTAAGTACATATTTCACCTTCAGAGAAGAATTTATCAAACCTATGGCGGTGAAAAAACTGTTTTGTTGTTAAGAGCTCTCCTCAAACAATAGCATGGCATTATTTCACTGTAATAGCTACTGTAAACTGGACAGTGCAGTTATATTAACAAGAATTTAAGCTTTCAGGCGATATGAGACACTTATATGTACCGACATTTGTTGTTTCTCTAAAATCTGCGATCGTGACACACGGCTCTGCATGATTGACTGTCCCGTCGATGGGACGCCGATCCATAAGAAGTTTTTAACCACTTACGGTGAAATGCAAGGCGCCAAATTCAAAATCCAAAAGTTGAATTATTAAACATTCATCAATATACAAGTGTTGCACAGTCATCAAAAGCTCTGCTTCTTGGCAATATCACAGCGTTGTCAGATTTCAAAAAGGCTTCACGGCGAAAGCACAACATTTAATTGTTTGAGGGTAGCACCTCCAATATTTTAACCATTAGCATAAATTCATAAACCATCGCGGTTCACACAAAACACATTTCACAGCGAAAACAAATCGCTTACCTTTTGAAGAACTTCTGCTGAGGGCTTCCAAGTGTCCAACGAAGACATCCAATGGTTCTTTTGTTAGAAAAAGTAATTTATTATATCCATAAATCTCAGTTTGGTTGGCGCGTTATGATCATAAAATACAGCGTCCACTCGCCCATTGAACCGTGAAGAGAACTCGTTCAACCTATACCTATACACTTGTCCAAACATCATTGATCATGTATCCTTAGGAACACTTTTATGTATATTTACTATAATATTTCAACCGGATTATAAACTGGACGATAGGAAAGGAAAAAACCACAGCGCGCGCGAGCCCGTGAACGCACATCCTCTTCTGTTGACTTCTGTGTGACCACTTCCTATTTCTTCTTCTATTACCATCCAGATCAACTAAATAAAATCAAAACACTGTCTAGAGACTGTTGACATCCAGTGGAAGCAATAGGTACTAAAATCCTCTCCAGTCACCATATACAATACATTGTGTATGAATGAGCCGTGTGTGTGTGTGTGTGTGTTGTCCACACCCTATAATAACCAAAACTGGATAAGCCTCCATCCACATGAAGGATGATCATATCCAGACATTCATGACCAGAAATGGACCAGGAGAGAAAAGGTCTCTCTCTCTCCTCTCTCCCTCCACTCTCTCTCCTCTCTCTACTGTCCTCTGTCTCCTCTCTCTGTCTCTCTGTCTGTCTGTCTCTCTCTCTCTCTCTGTCTCTCTCTCTGTCTGTCTGTCTGTCTGTCTCTCTCTCTCTCTCTCTCTCTCTCTCTCTCTCTCTCTCTCTCTCTCTCTCTCTCTCTCTCTCTCTCTCTCTCTCTCTCTCTCTCTCTCTCTCTCTCTCTCTCTCTCCACAACATCATGTATCATCTTCCATGAAGTTGACTGATGTGTGTTTGCCCCCAGATGACTAATATTTACTCCTCCACACGTTATGGATTCAGAATAAATCTTCCAATGAGACGACCATCACACACACACACACACACACACACCACCACAGAATTCACCAGTATGTTTACTATATATACTCTAGATCAAATCCATCAGAATTCACCCGTACCAATTTTTTTTTCTCACAAAAATCTTGTGAAAACTGTCACTTTTATAGTATTATAGTTTTAGCATTTCTTTACATGTGACATGAGTCAAACACATGGTTTTCGGAAACACGTGACATTTCACATGAACAAAATCATGTGAAAAATGTCACATGAGAAGAAAAAAACGCCCCAGAAAAGTGTGAAAGTTTCACATGACTCAGAAAGGTGGTTTCCCAAATGTGTGCTTTTGTAACTGGAGGAATTAGAACCCAGGTCTCCCACGGGGGGGATGCCAATGTCTTGTCCATTAGACCAAGAGGCGGGGCGTCATCATCAGTGTCCCCCGGTGATGCCTTGGGCTAACTGCAACACCCACTGAAGAGCCCTGCGGTTACGGTCAGGTGCCGTAACCAGGCGGTGAACCTTTCTTACTTGAATAAGTAACAGGAAACAACTCTAGTCCCAAACGGCACCCTATTGCATTCTTAGCCCGTAGGGCGCTGATCCATGGCATTTACATTTTAATATGTCAAACATGCAGAAATATTAAATGTTCCTCCGGTAAACAATGTTTGATTGGTTTCTGTCTGATTCCATGTACTAACAGCTTGTGGCGAGGCGTTAATTAGCTTGATGGTAGTGGGAGACTTTGTATTGGTTAATTACCATATAGTTAAATAAGATACCTACAGTAGTTAATTAACTTTATATGAGTAAAGTCTAATTCTGGGACCTTTAAATTAGTACACAGTCTAACTCTGGAACCTTTAAATTAGTACACAGTCTGACTCTGGGACCTTTAAATTAGTACACAGTCTAACTCTGGGACCTTTAAATTAGTACACAGTCTAATTCTGGGACCTTTATATTACTACACAGTCTGACTCTGGGACCTTTAAATTAGTACACAGTCTAATTCTGGGACCTTTATATTACTACACAGTCTAACTCTGGGACCTTTAAATTAGTACACAGTCTAACTCTGGGACCTTTACATTAGTACACAGTCTGACTCTGGGACCTTTAAATTAGTACACAGTCTAATTCTGGGACCTTTATATTACTACACAGTCTAACTCTGGGACCTTTAAATTAGTACACAGTCTGACTCTGGGACCTTTAAATTAGTACACAGTCTAACTCTGGGACCTTTACATTAGTACACAGTCTAACTCTGGGACCTTTATATTAGAACACAGACTAACTCTGGGACCTTTATATTAGAACACAGTCTGACTCTGGGACCTTTATATTAGAACACAGTCTGACTCTGGGACCTTTAAATTAGTACACAGTCTAACTCTGGGACCTTTACATTAGTACACAGTCTAACTCTGGGACCTTTATATTAGAACACAGACTAACTCTGGGACCTTTATATTAGTACACAGTCTAACTCTGGGACCTTTATATTAGAACACAGTCTGACTCTGGGACCTTTATATTAGTACACAGTCTAACTCTGGGACCTTTAAATTAGTACACAGTCTAACTCTGGGACATTTATTTTAGAACACAGTCTAACTCTGGGACCTTTATATTAGTACACAGTCTGACTCTGGGACATTTATTTTAGTACAGTCTAACTCTGGATATAATATGATATAACTCTGGAAAGAACATGATATAACTCTGGATAGAATATGATAGAACTGTGGATAGAATATGATAGAACTGTGGATAGAATATGATAGAACTGTGGATAGAATATGATAGAACTGGATAGAATATGATAGAGCTCTGGATAGAACATGATAGAACTCTGGATAGAACATGATAGAACTCTGGATATAATATAATAGAACTCTGGATATAATATGATAGATCTGTGGATGGAATATGATAGAACTCTGGATATAATATGATAGAACTCTGGATAAAGAACATGATAGAACTCTGGATAGAACATGATAGAACTCTGGATATAATATGATAGAACTCTGGATAGAATATGATAGAACTGTGGATAGAATATGATAGAACTGTGGATAAAAATATGATAGAACTGTGGATATAATATGATAGAACTGTGGATGGAATATGATAGAACTGTGGATGGAAAATGATAGAACTGTGGATATAATATGATAGAACTGTGGATAGAACATGATAGAACTCTGGATATAATATGATAGAACTGTGGATATAATATGATAGAACTGTGGATGGAATATGATAGAACTGTGGATGGAAAATGATAGAACTGTGGATATAATATGATAGAACTGTGGATGGAATATGATAGAACTGTGGATGGAATATGATATAACTCTGGATAGAATATGATAGAACTGTGGATATAATATTATAGAATAATGGATGGAATATGATAGAACTGTGGATATAATATGATAGAACTCTGGATGGAATATGATAGAACTCTGGATAGAATATGATAGAACTGTGGATATAATATGATAGAATAATGGATGGAATATGATAGAACTGTGGATATAATATGATAGAACTCTGGATGGAATATGATAGAACTCTGGATAGAACTCGAACACACAGGGACAGTTCCGGAGTTCCAATTCCTCCCAATTCTTTTAACTGTAATGTCTGGGAATTCGGTGTGTAGTGTGTATGTGATTGTGTGTGTGTGTCTTTGTGTGTATCTCCCTCTCACTCTCTCGCTGTCCATCAATTCAATTCAAAGTGCTTTATTGGCATGGGAAACATATGTTTACATTGCCAAAGCAAATGGAATAGACAAACAAAAGAGACTTAAACAAAGGAAACTTTAGTAAACATTACACTCACAAAGGTTTTAAAAGAAGAGAGACATTTCAGATGTTCAAGTAGTTGAAGTACGAAAGGGAAAATAAACTAACAGACACATATAGTTTCTATTTACAATGTTGTTTGTTCTCCACTGGTTGACCTTTTCTCATGGCAACGGGCCACAAATCTTGCTGCTGTAATTGCACACTGCATTATTTTGCCTAAAATATATGGGAGTTTATCAGTGTTTGATTTGTTTTGTTTTAAAACAGCTTCAATAATGGTTAGTCCTGCTGATCTACAACAGCTTCATTAATGGTTAGTCCTGCTGCTCTACAACAGATTTATTAATGGTTAGTCCTGCTGCTCTAAAACAGCTTTATTAACGGTTAGTCCAGCTGCTCTACAACAGATTTATTAATGGTTAGTCCTGCTGCTCTAGAACAGCTTTATTAACGGTTAGTCCTGCTGCCCTAAAACAGCTTTATTAATGATTAGTCCTGCTGCTCTAAAACAGCTTTACTAATGGTTAGTCCTGCTGCTCTACAACAGCTTTACTAATGGTTAGTCATGCTGCTCTAAAACAGCTTTATTAATGGTTAGTCCTGCTGCTCTAAAACAGCTTTATTAACGGTTAGTCCTGCTGCTCTAAAACAGCTTTATTAATGGTTAGTCCTGCTGCTCTACAACAGCTTTACTAATGGTTAGTCCTGCTGCTCTATAACAGCTTTACTAATGGTTAGTCATGCTGCTCTAAAACAGCTTTATTAATGGCTAGTCCTGCTGCTCTACAACAGCTTTACTAATGGTTAGTACTGCTGCTCTAAAACAGCTTTATTAATGGTTAGTCCTGCTGCTCTAAAACAGCTTTATTAATGGTTAGTCCTGCTGCTCTAAAACAGCTTTATTAATGGTTAGTCCTGCTGCTCTAAAACAGCTTAATTAATGGTTAGTCCTGCTGCTCTACAACAGCTTTACTAATGGTTAGTCCTGCTGCTCTAAAACAGCTTTATTAATGGTTAGTCCTGCTGCTCTAAAACAGCTTTATTAATGGTTAGTCCTGCTGCTCTAAAACAGCTTTACTAATGGTTAGTCCTGCTGCTCTAAAACAGCTTTACTAATGGTTAGTCCTGCTGCTCTACAACAGCTTTATTAACGGTTAGTCCTGCTGCTCTAAAACAGATTTATTAATGGTTAGTCCTGCTGCTCTAAAACAGATTTATTAATGGTTAGTCCTGCTGCTCTACAACAGCTTCATTAATTGTTAGTCCTGCTGCTCTAAAACAGCTTCATTAATGGTTAGTCCTGCTGCTCTAAAGCAGCTTTATTAATGGTTAGTCCTGCTGCTCTAAAACAGCTTCATTAATGGTTAGTCCTGCTGCTCTACAACAGCTTTATTAATGGTTAGTCCTGCTGCTCTAAAACAGCTTAATTAATGGTTAGTCCTGCTGCTCTACAACAGCTTTACTAATGGTTAGTCCTGCTGCTCTAAAACAGCTTTACTAATGGTTAGTCCTGCTGCTCTAAAGCAGCTTTATTAATGGTTAGTCCTGCTGCTCTGCTCCCAGCCAGGTGGGTGGGAAAACCTGGGCAGCCTCTAGCCTGCCTGCAGCCTAGCTGTAATACATGGGATCTGATAAATCATACACAGCACATTACTAGGGGGTTTGAGGTGGGGGTGATCATTCACGTTGGCAGCGGGGTTGGGGGCTCTAACGTGGTAAAGGGCATTGATAGAAACAGGGTAGAAAGCTGCTCCCATCTCAAATGGTCCCAAATGGCACCCTATTCCATATAACCCAGGGCATTGGTCAAATGTAGTGCACTATATAGGGGTGCTAATTGTTTATTGTAGGGTGCTTATTGTTCAGAAGAGTCTTTCTGAGTAGTTAGAGGTGATCTACAATGTCTGAGAAAGGTATTTCTGACATAAATTACGGAAATATGCTTTTCCTGTTTATATGCACGACTTAGTTCCTGCAGTCAAATGGCCAAATCGCCCTCTAGTGTTCTCATCGGTGGAAAGTTATTAATATTTCTTCATCATTTTATAATTAATAAACCAATTGTTTTTAAAGAACACATCTGAAAATCCTGTGTTTCTATGTCAAACGGTTTTGTTATATTTCAGCCTTCTGTAATGTATATACAGTAAAGTGTAATATTGGGATGCAAACTCAAAATGTAAAACATTTCAACTCTATATCGGACATGGTACAGGTCTCTTCTTCTTTTAAGCCCATAACAATGTGTGTGAGGTGTATACTTTTGTTTTAAATTAGGTTTGTTTAAGACTTCAAATAAATACTTTGTGTGACCCTCAGGAAAAGGCTCCCTGCAGGAAAAGGTTAAACCATAATAATTATGACAAAATTAACTCTAAATATGTTTATTCCATATTAAGTATGAATGTATGAATAAATAGTCAGTTTATATTGTGAATATATCATATTTGTATGCTTCTACATTTGACCCTTTAAAAATTACATTACAGTTTCAATATCTCTAGCGCAGAAAGTCAGATTCTTACGAGGTAAAGTTCTCCTGGCTCAGTTTTCTCAGAGGGTCTAGGTCATCTGAGCAGGTGCGGCAGGTAGCCTGGCGGCTAGGAGTGTTAGGCCAGTAACCAAAAGGTTGCTGGATCGAATCCTCGAGCTGACAAGGTAAAAATCTGTCATTCTGCCCCTGAACAAGACAGTTAACCCACTGTTCCTCGGGCGCCGAAGACGTGGATGTTGATTAAGGCAGCCCCCCGCTCCTCTCTGATTCAGAGGGGTTGGGTTAAATGAGGAAGACACATTTCAGTTGAAGGCATTCAGTTATACAACTGACTAGGTATCCCCCGTTTCTTGGTGGTGCTACAGACCACTACATAAACCATCAGAATTGGCCTCTGTATATCACACGTGTTAAAGCATATTACCTGTTGGAAAAGGAACTTAAAATTCATCATTTTCCATAGTCTGTGTTCATATTTGATATTCCACTCAGTTTTTATTGATAATTTCAGGATATTTAACCTAAATCTACCTTCCATTATGCAATTTTTTTTTTAAATCAAATTTGACCTTTAACCCGTTGAAAATTGCCTTAAGAACCTAAATGTAATGTTTTGATCTAAATTGGTGTATCTGTTACGATCTCCGTAATGATAAACGGACCAAGGCGCAGCGTGCGTAGAGTTCCACGTTTTTATTCAAGTGGAACTTACAAAAACAATGAGGCAAACAACTGATCGTAACATATACGTAGCGCTCACTGGCACTAACAAGAAACAATATCCCACAAACGCAAGTGGGAAAATGAACACCCTAAGTATGATCCCCAATTAGAGGCAACGACTAACAGCTGCCTCTAACTGGGAACCCAAACCAACCAACATAGAACTAAAACAACTAGAACAGCCCCCCCTGGTTACGTCCTGACCAAAACACCATAGAGAACCCAAAGGGCTCTCTATGGCGAGGACGTGACAGTATCACCCCATCACTGTTTGATCTAGTATGGATGACAGCCTGTAACAAGCAACAACAACAACAACAACTACAACTACAACAACTACTACAACAACAGCAACAACAACTACAACAGCAACAGCAACTACAACTACAACTACAACTACAACAACTACAAATACAACTACAACTACAACAACAACTAAAACAACAGCAAAAACAACTACAACAGCAACAACAACTACAACTACAACAGCAACAGCAAAAACAACTACAACAACTACAACTACAACTACAACTACAACTACAACTACAACAACTACAACTACAACTACAACTACAACAACTACAACTACAACAACTACAACTACAAATACAACTACAACAAATACAACAGCAACAGCAACTACAACTACAACTACAAATACAACTACAACAACAACTATAACAACAACAGCAAATAAACCTACAACTACAACAACTACTACAACTACAAATACAACTACAAATACAACAGCAACAAAAGCAACAGCAACAACAACTACAACAA
>CM059784.1:38670000-38780000 GCA_030435695.1 Brachymystax lenok tsinlingensis
TTACTAATGTTTCCCTTGTTTATTTCCCTTTTCTTTGTCTATTTCATCTGCTTTGGTAATGTAAACATAAACAAAAAGCTCTCTGAATTGAGAGAGTGTCACGTCCAGGCCTGAGAAGACAGGCTGGTGTGTTTAGTTTTGCTTTTGGTGTAGGGTTTTTTTATGTTCTAGGTGATGTATTTCTATGTTGGGGTAATGTTTCCCAATTAGAGGCAGCTGTGTGTCGTTGTCTCTAATTGGGAACCATATATATGTTTGGGGTTTTCTATTAGGTTTTGTGGGTTATTGTTTGAGCATAGCTTGTTTTATGTTTAGTTGTGGTCAGTGGCATGATCGTTCGTTTCGTTGTTTTGTCCAAGTTAAGTTATGAAATAAAGAATGTATACGGGATACCTCGCTGCGCCTTGGTCTGTCCCTTAGAGAGAGAGAGAGAGAGAGAGAGTAATGCTCCCAGCCCCAAACACAAGTGTCAGTTATTTCACATGAAGCCATTTCCCCGTAAACAGGTGTGTTGGGTTGTTTAGAGAAGCTCCAGTTGGTCCTGTTAGCCTATGTAGCCTCCGCCATAAATGACTCATCATTGAAGTGACAGATTCGTGGCAGGAAAAAAAATTATTCAATTTCAGCGTAACCTAAAATGTTTCTGTCTGTAAAGAGAAGTGAGATAAACTTGTCTCAGAGGGGGAGGGAGAGAGAGAGAGGGGAAATGGGGGAGGAGAGAGAATCTGACGAGGAGAGAGAAAGCAGGGGAGGAGAGAGAAACAGGCAAGGAGAGAGAATCTGGCGAGGAGAGAGAAACAGGCGAGGAGAGAGAATCTGGCAAGGAGAGAGAATCTGGCGAGGAGAGAGAAACAGGCGAGGAGAGAGAATCTGGAGAGGAGAGAGAAAGGGGAGGAGAGAGAAACAGGTGAGGAGAGAGAAACAGGTGAGGAGGGAGAAAGGGGAGGAGGGAGAAACAGGGGAGGAGAGAGAAACAGGTGAGGAGGGAGAAAGGGGAGGAGGGAGAAACAGGGGAGAAGAGAGAAACAGGTGAGGAGAGAGAAACAGGGGAGGAGATAGAAAGGGGAGGAGGGAGAAACAGGGGAGGAGAGAAAAAGGGGAGGAGGGAGAAACAGGGGAGGAGAGAGAAACAGGCGTTGGACTAGTAACCGAAAGGTTGCAAGTTCAATTCCCCGAGCTGACAAGGTATAAATCTGTCATTCTGCCCCAAAATAGGCAGTTAACCCACTGTTCCTAGGCCGACATTGAAAATAAGAATTTGTTCTTAACTGACTTGACTGACTAGATAAATAAAGGTTAAATTATAATATTTTTTTAAAATTATATATAAAGGACCCCCAACCGGCCCCCATCCCTCCTGCCCAGCGTTGTGCTACCTGGTTACCATAGTGACCATGTCCTATTTGTAGAGAGGTGCTATGAGTGGACTAGCAGCTTATCTCCCAGCTCACCTCGTCAGAGGATCATCAGGCTCCCTCTTCTCCCTGTCTGTCTTTCTCTGGCTCCCTGTTCTCTTCTCCCTGTCTGTCTTTCTCTGGCTCCCTGTTCTCTTCTCCCTGTCTGTCTTTCTCTGGCTCCCTGTTCTCTTCTCCCTGTCTGTCTTTCTCTGGCTCCCTGTTCTCTTCTCTTCTCCTGTCTGTCTTTCTCTGGCTCCCTGTTCTCTTCTCTTCTCCTGTCTGCTCTTTCTCTGGCTCCTGTTCTCTTCTCTTCTCCCCTGTCTGTCTTTCTCTGGCTCCCTGTTCTCTTCTCTTCTCCCTCTCTGTCTTTCTCTGGCTCCCTGTTCTCTTCTCCCTGTCTGTCTTTCTCTGGCTCCTGTTCTCTTCTCCTGTCTGTCTTTCTCTGGCTCCCTGTTCTCTTCTCTTCTCCCTGTCTGTCTTTCTCTGGCTCCCTGTTCTCTTCTCTTCTCCCTGTCTGTCTTTCTCTGGCTCCCTGTTCTCTTCTCCCTGTCTGTCTTTCTCTGGCTCCCTGTTCTCTTCTCACTGTCTGTCTTTCTCTGGCTCCCTGTTCTCTTCTCCCTGTCTGTCTTTCTCTGGCTCCCTGTTCTCTTCTCCCTGTCTGTCTTTCTCTGGCTCCCTGTTCTCTTCTCTTCTCCCTGTCTGTCTTTCTCTGGCTCCCTGTTCTCTTCTCTTCTCCCTGTCTGTCTTTCTCTGGCTCCCTGTTCTCTTCTCCTTGTCTGTCTTTCTCTGGCTCCCTGTTCTCTTCTCCCTGTCTGTCTTTCTCTGGCTCCCTGTTCTCTTCTCCCTGTCTGTCTTTCTCTGGCTCCCTGTTCTCTTCTCCTGTCTGTCTTTCTCTGGCTCCCTGTTCTCTTCTCCTTGTCTGTCTTTCTCTGGCTCCCTGTTCTCTTCTCCCTGTCTGTCTTTCTCTGGCTCCCTGTTCTCTTCTCTTCTCCCTGTCTGTCTTTCTCTGGCTCCTGTTCTCTTCTCTTCTCCCTGTCTGTCTTTCTCTGGCTCCCTGTTCTCTTCTCCCTGTCTGTCTTTCTCTGGCTCCCTGTTCTCTTCTCCTGTCTGTCTTTCTCTGGCTCCTGTTCTCTTCTCTTCTCCCTGTCTGTCTTTCTCTGGCTCCCTGTTCTCTTCTCCCTGTCTGTCTTTCTCTGGCTCCCTGTTCTCTTCTCTTCTCCCCTGTCTGTCTTTCTCTGGCTCCTGTTCTCTTCTCCCTGTCTGTCTTTCTCTGGCTCCCTGTTCTCTTCTCTTCTCCCTGTCTGTCTTTCTCTGGCTCCCTGTTCTCTTCTCTTCTCCCTGTCTGTCTTTCTCTGGCTCCCTGTTCTCTTCTCTTCTCCCTGTCTGTCTTTCTCTGGCTCCTGTTCTCTTCTCCCTGTCTGTCTTTCTCTGGCTCCCTGTTCTCTTCTCTTCTCCTTGTCTGTCTTTCTCTGGCTCCCTGTTCTCTTCTCCCTGTCTGTCTTTCTCTGGCTCCCTGTTCTCTTCTCCTTGTCTGTCTTTCTCTGGCTCCCTGTTCTCTTCTCCCTGTCTGTCTTTCTCTGGCTCCCTGTTCTCTTCTCCCTGTCTGTCTTTCTCTGGCTCACTGTTCTCTTCTCCTTGTCTGTCTTTCTCTGGCTCCCTGTTCTCTTCTCCCTGTCTGTCTTTCTCTGGCTCCCTGTTCTCTTCTCTTCTCCCTGTCTGTCTTTCTCTGGCTCCCTGTTCTCTTCTCCTTGTCTGTCTTTCTCTGGCTCCCTGTTCTCTTCTCCCTGTCTGTCTTTCTCTGGCTCCCTGTTCTCTTCTCCTTGTCTGTCTTTCTCTGGCTCCCTGTTCTCTTCTCCCTGTCTGTCTTTCTCTGGCTCCCTGTTCTCTTCTCCCTGTCTGTCTTTCTCTGGCTCCCTGTTCTCTTCTCTTCTCCCTGTCTGTCTTTCTCTGGCTCCCTGTTCTCTTCTCTTCTCCCTGTCTGTCTTTCTCTGGCTCCCTGTTCTCTTCTCCCTGTCTGTCTTTCTCTGGCTCCCTGTTCTCTTCTCCCTGTCTGTCTTTCTCTGGCTCCCTGTTCTCTTCTCTTCTCCCTGTCTGTCTTTCTCTGGCTCCCTGTTCTCTTCTCTTCTCCCTGTCTGTCTTTCTCTGGCTCCCTGTTCTCTTCTCTTCTCCCTGTCTGTCTTTCTCTGGCTCCCTGTTCTCTTCTCCCTGTCTGTCTTTCTCTGGCTCCCTGTTCTCTTCTCCTTGTCTGTCTTTCTCTGGCTCCCTGTTCTCTTCTCCCTGTCTGTCTTTCTCTGGCTCCCTGTTCTCTTCTCCCTGTCTGTCTTTCTCTGGGTCCCTGTCTGTCTTTCTCTGGCTCCCTGTTCTCTTCTCTTCTCCCTGTCTGTCTTTCTCTGGCTCCCTGTCTGTCTTTCTCTGGCTGCTGGGTAATTCACAGAAAGACTGCCCCAATCTCTCTCTCTCTCCTTCTCAAATTATCTCAATCTCCCTCTTTCAATTCAACTCAATTAAATGCAAGGGCTTTATTGGCATGGGAAACATATGTTTGCCAAAGCAAGTGAAGTAGATAATAAACTAAATTGAAATAAACAATACAAATTAACAGCAAACATTACAAGAGTTCAAAAATAATAAATACATTTCCAATGTCATAATATGTTCAAATAGTTGAATTACATAAGTGAAAATACATAAGTATGTGAACCATTTGGAATTACCTGGATTTCTGTATAAATTGGTCATCAAATGTGATCTGATCTTCATTTAAGTCACAACAATAGAGAAACACAGTCTGCTTAAACTAATAACACCAATTATTGTATTTTTCTTGTCTATATTAAATACATCATTTAAACATTCACAGTGTAGGTTGGAAAAAAGTATGTGAACCCCCAAGGCTGATGAGTTCTCTAAAAGCTAATTGGATTCAGGAGTCAGCTAATCTGGAGTCCAATCAATGAGATGAGATTGGAGATGTTGGTTAGAGCTGCCTTGCCCTATAAAAAACACTCACATAATGTGAGTTTTCTATTCACAAGAAGCATTGCCTGACGTGAACCATGCCTCGAACTAAAGAGATCTCAGAAGACCTAAGATTATGAATTGTTGACTTGCATAAAGCTGGAAAGGGTTACAACAGTATCTCTAAAAGCCTTGATGTTCATCAGTCCACGGTAAGACAAATGACCTATAAATGGAGAAAGTTCAGCACTGTTGCTACTCTCCCTAGGAGTGGCCGTCCTGCAAAGATGACTGCAAGAGCACAGCGCAGAACGTTCAATGAGGTTAAGAAGAATCCTAGAGTGTCAGTTAAAGACTAACATAAATCTCTGGAACATGCTAACATCTCTGTTGACGAGTCTACGATAAGTAAAACACTAAACAAGAATGGTGTTCATGGGAGGATACCACGGAAGAAGCCACTGCTGTCCAAAAGCAAAACATTTTGCGAAAATGAAGTTCGCAAAAGAGCATCTGGATGTTCCACAGCTCTACTGGGAAAATATTCTGTGGACAGACTAACTACAGTTGAGTTGTTTGGAAGGAACACACACCACTATGTGCGGAGGAAAAAAGGCACAGCACACCAACATCAAAACCTCATCCCAACTGTAAAGTATGGTGGAGGGAGCATCATGGTTTGAGGCTGCTTTGCTGCTTCACGACCTTGACAGCTTGCTATCATCGACGGAAAAATTAATTCCCAAGAGGACTCTTCTCCAGGTTCATCTCTCTGTAGGTGATGGCTTTGTTATGGAAGGTTTGAGAATCGCTTCCTTTTAGGTGGTTGCATAAATTAACAGCAATTTTCTGGATTTTGATAATTAGCGGGTATTGGCTTAATGCATGCATTATTTGGGGTTTTACGTTGTACACAGAGGATATGTGTACAGAATTCTGCATGCAGAGTCTCCAATTTGGTGTTTGTCCCATTTAGTTAATTATTGGTTGGTGAGCGGACCCCAGACCTCACAACCACAAAGGGCAGTGGGTTCTATAACTGATTCAAGTATTTTTTGCCAGATCCTAATTGGTATGTCAAATTTGATGTTCCTTTTAATGGCGTAGAAGGCCCCTCTTGTCTTGTCTCTCAGATCGTTCACAGCTTTGTGGAAGTCACCTGTGGCGCTAGGAGCTCCTCTCTCTCTCTCTTGGTTGTATAATTTAACGGCTATTTTCTGAATTTTGATAATTAGCGGGTCTCTCTCTCTCTCTCACTTTCTTTCTCTCCTGCTCGCTCGCTCTCTCTCCCTCAATTGCTATCTCAATTGTTGAACTCAACTATCACTCAGACTTTGAATAATTTCCAGAAGTTGTAAGGCTCTGGTTAATGAAGAAATGGACAAATTCCCAAATCTGCAATAGGTCAGGTTTTATTCATGAGAGCTCTGATCTCAAAATGAGAACAGTCTTTTATATTGTACACACAAACAAACTCCACCCACTTTAGGCGGCTGTATTTTTCCACAGTACACATTAATGGCTTATCACTTCTGATTTCAAGCTAGACAGTTTCTAATCGTTCTTCCCCTCCCGAGGGTGGGAAGACCTCTTTTCTGTAGTTTGGTTTCACAATCAGCCCTTCGTTTTCCCAAATACACCCTGCTTACATTGCAAGATAGTAACACAATGTCCTAGTCTCTAAAAACAAATACAGCCTGCTTACATTGCAAGATAGGAGCACAATGTCCTAGTCTCTAAAAAGTTCTAGACACACACATTATTGGATTATTGTCTTATAACTCTAACATCGTTACATGCATTTTCAGGTTGGAATATTATAGTCACTTACAAATGTCCCTATCACTACCTCACTCTCTACCTCACACTCTCTCTCTTTCTTCTTACATCCCTTTCTCTCTCTCTCTCTCTCTCTCTCTCTCTCTCTCTCTCTCTCTCTCTCTCTCTCTCTCTCCCTCACTCTCTCTCTTTCTTCTTACATCCCTTTCTCTCTCTGTCTCTCCCTCACTCTCTCTCTCTTTCTTCTTTACATCCCTTTCTCTCTCTGTCTCCCTCACTCTCTACCTCACTCTCTCTCTCTTTCTTCTTTACATCCCTTTCTCTCTCTCTCCCTCACTCTCTCTCTTTCTTCGTACATCTCTCTCTCTCTTTCTCTATCTTGCTGCCTACATCTCTCTCTGTCTCTTTATGATGACATATTTCTCTCGCTTTCTCCCTCTGTCTATATTTTTCTCTTACTCTTTATTTTTCGCTCTCTCTTTCTCCTCCTTCTTTCTCTCTCTCTTTCTGCTTTCTGTCTTTCTCTTCCTCCCACCTGGGGTTCTCTGTCAGGAATGTTTAGTAATAAATTCACATCCGTAGCTTTCTTCCTCTTCTATAGTGATATCTTTTTCTCTTAAGCTCTCTGTCTCTCTTACTCTTACTCTCCTCTGTCCCGCGGTCTCTCCTAGCGATCTATCTCATTGCCTTACGTTCTCTGTCACTCTTACTCTCTCACTCCTCTGTCGATCACTCTCCTCTGTCCCGCGGTCTCTCTTAGCGATCTATCTCATTGCCTTACGTTCTCTGTCACTCTTACTCTCTCACTCCTCTGTCGATCACTCTCCTCTGTCCCGAGGTCTCTCTTAGCGATCTATCTCATTGCCTTACGTTCACTGTCTCTCTTACTCTCTCTTACTCCCAGCTTAACTTTTGAATAATCAATATTTATTAACACTTATTATATATCGATCTCTAGAAAAACTTTGACAGTAATTTTATTGGAATGTAATCTTTATTATTGTTTTGTTTCTTATGTTCAGAAAAGTCAAAACGTTTTTACTCCCAAGCCAACAGGTAATCAAATGGCTACCCGGACTATTTGCATTAGTCTCCAGTCTAATAGTCACTGACAGAAGTCTCCAGCTTTTCTAAGAAAAGCCAGAGCCTTTCTCCCCAGAACAGTGTTAACGTCAATGGTAAAGTAACAACTAATACTTTTAGTTTCAATCAAGTTGTAAGACTTAATTTCAGTGCCTAACCCATAGGTCTCTGGTCAATAGTAGTTATCCAGTGCCTAACCCATAGGTCTCTGGTCAATAGCAGTTATCCAGTGCCTAACCCATAGGTCTCTGGTCAATAGTAGTTATCCAGTGCCTAACCCATAGGTCTCTGGTCAATAGTAGTTCTCCAGTGCCTAACCCATAGGTCTCTGGTCAATAGTAGTTCTCCAGTGCCTAACCCATAGGTCTCTGGTCAATAGTAGTTCTCCAGTGCCTAACCCATAGGGCTCTGGTCAATAGTAGTTCTCCAGTGCCTAACCCATAGGTCTCTGGTCAATAGTAGTTCTCCAGTGCCTAACCCATAGGTCTCTGGTCAATAGCAGTTCTCCAGTGCCTAACTCATAGGGCTCTGGTCAATAGTAGTTCTCCAGTGCCTAACTCATAGGGCTCTGGTCAATAGTAGTTCTCTATGTAGGGAACAAGGTAACATTGGGGACACAGTGTGGTATATGTTAGTGTCGCTCGCTGCTAGCTAAGTATCCTGAGAATGTCAGAGCCTAAGAAAAGCACTATAAAACCTGAAGACAGGCACTGGGGTCTAATCTGCTGAACTAAAGATTAATGTCAGAGCTGAAGAGTGGTGAACGCCACCGTGATCAAGGATTGCGTCCCAAATGGTAACTTATTCCCTAGTGCTCGTTCTGCCCAGAGCCCTACATCCCTTGGTCAAAAGTAGAGCACTATCTAGGTTGCCAATAGGGCTCAACTCAATCCGTATTGCCGAAGTTCAGGGCTATAGTTAGCTTGAAATGTAACGTTCATTTCAGATTGAGAAGACATACAGTTGAAGTCGGAAGTTTACGTACACCTTAGCCAAATACATTTAAACTCAGTTTTTCACAATTCCTGACATTTAATTCTAGTAAACATTCCCTGTCTTAGGTCAGTTAGGATCAGCACTTTATTTTAAGAATGTGAAATGTCAGAAAAATAGCAGAGATAATTATTTCTTTCAGCTTTTATTTCTTTCATCACATTCTCAGTGGGTCAGAAGTTTACATACACTCAACTAGTATTTGGTAGCATTGCCTTTAAATTGTTTAATTTGGGTCAAACGTTTCAGCCAGCCTTTCACAAACACAGGAGTGATGGCTGCTGATAATATGCCTCTGTACGCCTATGTAGATATTCCATTAAAAATCAACCGTTTCCAGCTACAATAGTCGTTTACAACATTAACAAGGTCTACACTGTATTTCTGACCAATTTTATGTTATTTTAATGGACAAAAAAATTGCTTTTCTTTCAAAAACCATGAAATGTCTAAGTGACCCAAAACCTTTGAACGGTAGAGTACATAGGTTATACATTATATATCTCTCACACACAAATTGGGGGGCGGCTAGTCCAACGCTCTAGTGGTTAGAGCGTTGGACTAGTAACCGAAAGGTTGCAAGATTGAATCCCCCGAGCTGACAAAGTAAAAATCTGTCGTTCTGCCCCCTGAACAAGGCAGTTAACCCCACTGTTCCCCAGTAGGCCGTCATTGAAAATAAGAATTTGTTCTCGACTGACTTGCCTAGTTAAAATAAAGGTACAAAAACATTCACCCTTAATCAACAGGTTCTCAATTTGGGTTTATGATTCATCTACTCTATGATGACATTAATCTTTTTTTTACCCCCTGAACAAGGCAGTTAACCCCACTGTTCCCCAGTAGGCCGTCATTGAAAATAAGAATTTGTTCTCGACTGACTTGCCTAGTTAAAATAAAGGTACAAAAACATTCACCCTTAATCAACAGGTTCTCAATTTGGGTTTATGATTCATCTACTCTATGATGACATTAATCTTTTTTTCACATTCCATCAACAGTTGTTTTTTAATCTAATCTATGTCGCAGAGTACCCGGAGCGTGTCTTTAACCATAGGTCACCTTTTAAATGACCAAAACAATATCTAATATTAGCAGACTAGCTGTGTGCGTTACTCAGTCATTCTATGGGTGTTGGTGAATTTGCCTGTTAATTCTTCAGTGACATATGTTCTCTGTAAATAGTCAGCCCGTCTAATCTTAAGCTAGTGGCATGTTGAACCATGAACATCGGCATTGCTGTCGGTGCCTCAGTCACCGTGACTTCCTCCATGTCTCCGTGTTGAGCTGATTTAGACTTGAACAGGTGCCGCTTTGTCCTTATCGCTGACGCCATCTCTATCGTAGCTGGTGTGTTGCGTTCTAATTCTCCCAATATGTTCGCTATTATATCTGGTGTGTTGTGTTCTAATTCTCCGTCTGATCCCGATGAGACACCCACTCTTTGTCACGCTAATTAGCCAGCAAGAGTCAGATCCACCTCCCGTAATGCAAATCTCAGCTCTACCCAGCTCTTGACAAGTCCCCAAGAAGAGACAGAGAGGGGGAGGAGAAAAAAAGGAGAAGGAACGGAGGAGGAGGAGGAGGAGGAGGATGAGGAGGAAAGGAGAAGGAACGGAGGAGGTGGATGAGGAGGAGGATGAGGAGGAAGGAAGGAGTGAGGGAGGAGGAAAGGAGGATGAGGAGGAGGAGGAGGAGGAGAAGGAGCTAAAGGAGATGGCAGCGTTTGGTGTCAGAAAGCTTTAGAGGACACTGAATAAAATTAAGCATTTTCCTGCTCGTCAGCACTCCTGCTCTCCCTCGCTTGGCTACTTTATCATTCTGGGGGACGGGTTTTGCTGTGTGCTCTCATAACGGATAACAGTTTCTGCTGTGTATGGTGTGTGTGTGTGTGTGTTTGTATGAATGTGTGGTGTGTAGATAGATGCACTCCCACTGTATGTCTTCAGAGTAGTGAAGAAAATACTGTATGATACTGTAGGTAGCCCGTATACAACAGGTGCAGACAAAACAGAGAAAGAGTTCCTTACTGGCCCTTCACCAACAATACAGAGAGAAAGAAAATAGAGAAATAATAGAAAAGTAAAAAACGTGATAATAAAATATAAAAATAATAAATAACCTGACTATATACACAGGGTACCAGTACTGAGTCAATGAGTAACCTGGGTATATACACAGGGTTCCAGTACTGAGTCAATGAGTAACCTGGGTATATACACAGGGTACCAGTACTGAGTCAATGAGTAACCTGGCTATATACACAGGGTACCAGTACTGAGTCAATGAGTAACCTGACTATATACACAGGGTACCAGTACTGAGTCAATGAGTAACCTGGCTATATACACAGGGTACCAGTACTGAGTCAATGAGTAACCTGACTATATACACGGGGTACCAGTACTGAGTCAATGAGTAACCTGGGTATATACACAGAGTACCAGTACTGAGTCAATGAATAACCTGGCTATATACACAGGGTACCAGTACTGAGTCAATGAGTAACCTGGCTATATACACAGGGTACCAGTACTGAGTCAATGAATAACCTGGCTATATACACAGAGTACCAGTACTAAGTCAATGAGTGACCTGTCTATATACACAGAGTACCAGTACTGAGTCAATGAATAACCTGACTATATACACAGAATACCAGTACTGAGTCAATGAGTAACCTGACTATATACACAGGGTACCAGTACTGAGTCAATGAGTAACCTGGCTATATACACAGGGTACCAGTACTGAGTCAATGAATAACCTGGCTATATACACAGAGTACCAGTACTAAGTCAATGAGTGACCTGTCTATATACACAGAGTACCAGTACTGAGTCAATGAATAACCTGACTATATACACGGGGTACCAGTACTGAGTCAATGAGTCACCTGACTATATACACAGGGTACCAGTACTGAGTCAATGAGTAACCTGGCTATATACAGGAAGTACCAGGTAATAACATTTCTATATACAGGAAGTACCAGGTAATAACATGGCTATATGCCGGAAGTACCAGGTAATAACATGGCTATATACAGGAAGTACCAGGTAATAACATGGCTATATACAGGGAGTACCAAGTAATAACATGGCTATATACAGGAAGTACCAGGTAATAACGTGGCTATATGCCGGAAGTACCAGGTAATAACATGGCTATATACAGGAAGTACCAGGTAATAACATGGCTATATACAGGAAGTACCAGGTAATAACATGGCTATATACAGGGAGTACCAGGTAATAACATGGCTATATACAGGAAGTACCAGGTAATAACATGGCTATATACAGGGAGTACCAGGTAATAACATGGCTATATGCCGGAAGTACCAGGTAATAACATGGATATATACAGGGAGTACCAGGTAATAACATGGCTATATACAGGAAGTACCAGGTAATAACATGGCTATATACAGGGAGTACCAGGTAATAACATGGCTATATGCCGGAAGTACCAGGTAATAACATGGATATATACAGGGAGTACCAGGTAATAACATGGCTATATACAGGAAGTACCAGGTAATAACATGGCTATATACAGGGAGTACCAGGTAATAACATGGCTATATACAGGAAGTACCAGGTAATAACATGGCTATATACAGGGAGTACCAGGTAATAACATGGCTATATACAGGGAGTACCAGGTAATAACATGGCTATATACAGGAAGTACCAGGTAATAACATGACTATATACAGGGAGTACCAGGTAATAACATGGCTATATACAGGAAGTACCAGGTAATAACATGGCTATATACAGGGAGTACCAGGTAATAACATGGCTATATACAGGGAGTACCAGGTAATAACATGACTATATACAGGGAGTACCAGGTAATAACATGGCTATATACAGGGAGTACCAGGTAATAACATGGCTATATACAGGGAGTACCAGGTAATAACATGGCTATATGCCGGAAGTACCAGGTAATAACATGATTATATACAGGGAGTACCAGGTAATAACATGGCTATATACACTGCTGTTCAAAAGTTTGGGGTCATTTAGAAATGTCCTTGTTTTATAAGAAATAAAATAACATCAAATTGATCAGAAATACAGTGTAGACATTGTTAATGTTGTAAATGTCTATTGTAGCTGGAAACGGCTGATTATTGATGAAATATCTACATAGGCGTACAGAGGCCCATTATCAGCAACCATCACTCCTGTGTTCCAATGGCACGTTGTGTTTCGCTAATCCAAGTTTATCATTTTAAAAAGGCTAATTGATCATTAGAAAACCCTTTTGCAGTTGAGTATCTGGAGCATCAGCATTTGTGGGTTGGATTACAGGATCAAAATGGCCAGAAACAAAACTCTTTCTCGTCAGTCTATTCTTGTTCTGAGAAATGAAGGCTATTCCATGTGAGAAATTGCCAAGATCCTGAAGATCTGGTACATCGCTGTGTACTACTCCCTTCACAGAACAGCACAAACTGGCTCTAACCAGAATAGAAAGAGGAGTGGGAGGCCCCGGTGCACCTGATAGTGCAGGGTGAGCTGTATAAAGTGGGCTTCCTACTATTGCACATTGTCTCAGTATTGACAGTGTAACTCTGGTTTATAGGCTCATGATTACTGCATCCAATGTCTGAGTGAGGGAAATGTCTGAGTGAGGGAAACGTCTGAGTGAGGGAAACGTCTGAGTGAGGGAAACGTCTGAGTGAGGGAAACGTCTGAGTGAGGGAAACGTCTGAGTGAGGGAAACGTCTGAGTGAGGGAAACGCCTGAGTGAAGCATCTGAGTGAGAAGCGCCTGAGTGAGGGAAACGTCTGAGTGAGGGAAACGCCTGAGTGAGGGAAAGGTCTGAGTGAGGGAAATGCCTGAGTGAGGGAAAGGTCTGAGTGAGGGAAACGCCTGAGTGAGGGAAACGCCTGAGTGAGGGAAACGCCTGAGTGAGGGAAACGTCTGAGTGAGGGAAACGCCTGAGTGAGGGAAAGGTCTGAGTGAGGGAAAGCGTCTGAGTGAGGGAAAGGTCTGAGTGAGGGAAATGCCTGAGTGAAACGTCTGAGTGAGGGGACATGCTGTAAATGAAGAGGACTCTATATATTTAGAAAGATGAGACATTGAGGGTGATTGTACATACTGCTTTGATGTCATACAAGCCAGTCAAACACCCATTCGGGTCCAAATGTGCACTTCACATCTCCAATTCATAAAACTCACGTCATATACAGCGCCGACGTTTATGATCACTATGCTAGCTGTACAGTTACCAGATGACGTGGCGACGTACCCTGGGATGTTCTGAACAGAATGAACCTATGAAGAGAGAGTTTATGTTTGTTCACTGTGAAGAACATTTGCCTCGGCAAACGCGCACCTGACTGCACTCGCGACTCCTTTGTAAATGCCGAACTGAATTTACAATCTGTTTCTCTAAATTGCCTAACACTGTAAGATCATATTTTACATCTTAGCTAGTCATGTTTGCAAAAGAACAAAAGCTTTCAAATCATGCCCACCTGACCCAGACTATGATTTATAAGGTAAAACGACGACAGTAATTGTGTGATGACGAGGACGCAGGGTTGTGTTCCAAACAAAACAACTACAAGTGTGCTTGTTCTAGTTCCTCAACGGAACAGCTCAAACACAATATGGGTTTATTTTTGGGACGCAGGCTGTGGTCTGAGCTGCAGGCTGTGGGTCTATTTGGTAGGGTTTCATTTGGGATAGACTGTGGTCTGAGCTGCAGGCTCATGAATTATGTAGATGAAGGCAGGGTAAAGTGACTAGGCATCAGGATAGATAATAATAAGGTATTTGAGGTAGATATGTACATGAAGGCAGGGTAAAGTGACTAGTCATCAGGATAGATAATAATAAGGTATTAGCGGTAGATATGTACATGAAGGCAGGGTAAAGTGACTAGGCATCAGGATAGATAATAATAAGGTTTTAGAGGTAGATATGTACATGAAGGCAGGGTAAAGTGACTAGGCATCAGGATAGATAATAATAAGGTATTTGAGGTAGATATGTACATGAAGGCAGGGTAAAGTGACTAGGCATCAGGATAGATAATAATAAGGTTTTAGAGGTAGATATGTACATGAAGGCAGGGTAAAGTGACTAGGCATCAGGATAGATAATAATAAGGTATTTGAGGTAGATATGTACATGAAGGCAGGGTAAAGTGACTAGACATCAGGATAGATAATAATAAGGTATTAGAGGTAGATATGTACCTGAAGGCAGGGTAAAGTGACTAGGCATCAGGATAGATAATAATAAGGTATTTGAGGTAGATATGTACATGAAGGCAGGGTAAAGTGACTAGGCATCAGGATAGATAATACTAAGGTATTTGGAGGTAGATATGTACATGAAGGCAGGGTAAAGTGACTAGACATCAGGATAGATAATAATAAGGTATTAGAGGTAGATATGTACATGAAGGCAGGGTAAAGTGACTAGGCATCAGGATAGATAATAATAAGGTATTTGAGGTAGATATGTACATGAAGGCAGGGTAAAGTGACTAGGCATCAGGATAGATAATAATAAGGTATTTGAGGTAGATATGTACATGAAGGCAGGGTAAAGTGACTAGGCATCAGGATAGATAATAATAAGCTATTTGAGGTAGATATGTACATGAAGGCAGGGTAAAGTGACTAGGCATCAGGATAGATAATAATAAGCTATTTGAGGTAGATATGTAGATGAAGGCAGGGTAAAGTAACTAGGCATCAGGATAGATAATAATAAGGTATTAGAGGTAGATATGTACATGAAGGCAGGGTAAAGTGACTAGGCATCAGGATAGATAATAATAAGGTATTTGAGGTAGATATGTACATGAAGGCAGGGTAAAGTGACTAGGCATCAGGATAGATAATAATAAGGTATTAGAGGTAGATATGTAGATGAAGGCAGGGTAAAGTGACTAGGCATCAGGATAGATAATAATAAGCTATTTGAGGTAGATATGTAGATGAAGGCAGGGTAAAGTAACTCGGCACCAGCATAGATAATATTATGAAGGTATTTTTCAGGCCTTCCTCTGACACCGCCTGGTATAGAGGTCCTGGATGGCAGGGAGTTTGGCCCCAGTGATGTACTGGGCTGTCCACACCACCCTCTGTAGCGCTTTGTGGTCGAGCGTGGTGCCGTTGCCATACCTAGCAGTGATGCTCTCGATGGTGCAGACGTAGACTTTTTTTGAGGATCTATTCAGCCGAGTAAGAGGAGGTGTCGTGCCCTCTTCACGATTGTGTGAGCGTGTGTGTGGACCATGTTAAGTCCTTAGTGATGTGAACACCAAGGAACTTGGAGCTCTCGACCCGCTCCACTACAACCCCGTCGATGTGGATGGGGGTGTGCTCTCTCCCCGTTCTGCTGTAGTCAGCTCCTTGGTCTTAGTGACATTGAGGGCGAGGTAGTTGACTTGGCACCACTGCTAAACTGCTAAGTCTCTGACCTTGACTTTACCTGTTATTCCCTAACATCCATTTCAAAGATTTAAACCCTCAGGCTCTCTCCCCCCGCTCTCTCTCTCTCTCTCTCTCTCTCTCTCTCTCTCTCTCTCTCTCTCTCTCTCTCTCTCTCTCTCTCTCTCTCTCTCTCTCTCTCTCTCTCTCTCTCTCTCTCTCTCTCTCTCTCTCTCTCTCTCTCTCTCTCTCTCTCTCTCTCTCTCTCTCTCTCTCTCTCTCTCTCTCTCTCTCTCTCTCTCTCTCTCTCTCTCTCTCTCTCTCTCTCTCCCCACTCTCTCTCTCTCTCTCTCTCTCTCTCTCTCTCTCTCTCTCTCTCTCTCTCTCTCTCTCTCTCTCTCTCTCTCTCTCTCTCTCTCTCTCCCCTCTCTCTCTCTCTCTCTCTCTCTCTCTCTCTCTCTCTCTCTCTCTCTCTCTCTCTCTCTCTCTCCCTCTCTCTCTCTCTCTCTCTCTCTCTCTCTCTCTCTCTCTCTCTCTCTCTCTCTCTCTCTCTCTCTCTCTCTCTCTCTCTCTCTCTCTCTCTCTCTCTCTCTCTCTCTCTCTCTCTCTCTCTCTCTCTCTCTCTCTCTCTCTCTCTCTCTCTCTCTCTCTCTCTCTCTCTCTCTCTCTCTCTCTCTCTCTCTCTCTCTCTCTCTCTCTCTCTCTCTCTCTCTCTCTCTCTCTCTCCCTCTCTCTCTCTCTCTCTCTCTCTCTCTCTCTCTCTCTCTCTCTCTCTCTCTCTCTCTCTCTCTCTCTCTCTCTCTCTCTCTCTCTCTCTCTCTCTCTCTCTCTCTCTCTCTCTCTCTCTCTCTCTCTCTCTCTCTCTCTCTCTCTCTCTCTCTCTCTCTCTCTCTCTCTCTCTCTCTCTCTCTCTCTCTCTCTCTCTCTCTCTCTCTCTCTCTCTCTCTCTCTCTCTCTCTCTCTCTCTCTGTCTCTCTCTCTCTCTCTCTCTCTCTCTCTCTCTCTCTCTCTCTCCCCCGCTCTCTCTCTCTTTTTCTTCCTTCCTTTCCCATTTTCTGTAATTCAACTTGTTCTTGGTTAACCTAGTTTCTGCCAAAACATACAGAGATGACAAAACTATGAATAATGTGTTTTCCCACATGCCAGGGATTGCAAAGAGTGTGACTCAGTGTCTCTCTATGACAGGCCAGGATGTGTGTAGCCCTCGTCTATTAAGTCTAAACCTGTTTACATATCCATCACTGCTCTAGATAACCCCTCACACAGAGAGAGAGAGAGCGAGAGAGAGAGAGGGAAGGGAGGGAGTAGAGGGGGAGATAACCCCTCACACAGAGAGAGAGAGAGGGGGAAGGAGAGAGAGAGAAGAGGGGGAAGAGGGGAGAGCGAGGAGAGAGAGAGAGGGGGAGACAGGGGAGATAACCCCTCCTGTGAACAGGCAGACAGGTACAGGGGGGTCCACAGGTCTCTGGTTAAAAGTAGTGCACTACATAGGGAGTAGGGGCCATTTTATATAGATACGCAGCCTATCTTCGAGGAAGTTCAGAAGAGGGACCTTGTTGAACCCCTCAGCAGAGTTCTCTGACCTTGTTGTACACACATTAAACAGTTATTTTACCGTTGGTACTACTAGTTCACACATATAAAAAAAACTCTTCTGTTATCGTCGGTACCACTACACTGAGCATACAAAACATTAGGAACACCTGCTGTTTCAATGACATAGACTGACCAGGTGAATCCAGGTGAAAGCTATGACATCACTTGTTGATGAGGGAGGACATTTGACCTTGGACAGACTGGGGAATAACAGCCCTGTGGACGAGGGAGGACATTTGACCTGGGACTGACTGGGGAATAACAGCCCTGTGGAGGAGGGAGGACATTAGTCCTGGGACAGACTGGGGAATAACAGCCCTGTGGACGAGGGTGGACATTTGACCTGGGACTGACTGGGGAATAACAGCCCTGTGGACGAGGGTGGACATTTGACCTGGGACAGACTGGGGAATAACAGCCCTGTGGACGAGGGTGGACATTTGACCTGGGACAGACTGGGGAATAACAGCCCTGTGGAGGACATTAGTCCTGGGACTGACTGGGGAATAACAGCCCTGTGGAGGAGGGAGGACATTAGTCCTGGGACTGACTGGGGAATAACAGCCCTGTGGAGGAGGGAGGACATTAGTCCTGGGACTGACTGGGGAATAACAGCCCTGTGGAGGAGGGAGGACATTTGACCTGGGACAGACTGGGGAATAACAGCCCTGTGGAGGACATTAGTCCTGGGACTGACTGGGGAATAACAGCCCTGTGGAGGAGGGAGGACATTAGTCCTGGGACTGACTGGGGAATAACAGCGCTGGGAAAATACTTTTATCGATGATCTCTCCTAATGTGCCTTGTCGTCAGTCGCGCTGTGTTTTAATGTTAAGACGTGTTTGTGCGTGTGTTTCAAGTTTCACATTTAATTTTTAAAAGTACAGTGAAATGTTTTTCTTGCTTTTTTTTCACCAACAACGTGGTAATTAATATCAGTAGTACTTTGCAACTAAAACACAGCAGATATAGAGATAAGAACCTGAGAAAGTATGTAAGCTACAGTACATTCGGAAAGAACTCAGACTTTGTCCACATTTTGTTACATTACAGCCTTATTCCAAAATTGATTAAACTGTTTTTTTTCCCCCTCATAAATCTACACACAATATCCCATAATAACATAACAAAAACTGACTTTTTATTACAAATAAAAAAGCTGAAATTTCACATTTCCATAAGTATTCAGACCCTTCACTCAGTACTTTGTTGAAGCACCTTTGGCAGCGACTACAGCCTTGAGTCTTCTTGGGTATGATGCTACAAGCTTGGCACACCTGTATTTGGGGAGTTTCACCTATTCTTCTATTGACCTCATTGCTTGGCTTTTGCTCTGACATGCACTGTCAACTATGGGACCTTATATAGACAGGTGTGTGCCTTTCCAAATAATGTCCAATCAATTGGACATACCGCAGGTGGACACCAATCAAGTTGTAGAAAAATCTCAAGGATGATCAATGGAAACAGGATGCACCTGAGCTCAATTTCGCGTCTCATAGCAAAGGGTCTGAATACTTATGTAGATAAGGTATTTCAGTTTTATATTTTTAATACATTTCCAAAAAACAGTTTTCGCTTAGTCATTATGGGGTATTGTGATGTTATTATGGGGTATTGTGATGTCATTATGGGGTATTGTGATGTCATTATGGGGTATTGTGATGTCATTATGGGGTATTGTGTGTAGATTGCTGAGGAAAATGTTTGCTTTAATCCATTTTAGAATGGGGCTGTAAAGTAACAACATGTGGAAAAAGTCAAGGGGTCTGAATGCACTGAATATACAGGGTCAGTAACACGGTCAGATACCGCAGTCAGATACCATGTGCAGTGATACTGGCATGGTAAGGTTGGATATGTATCGGGGTAACGTGACTAGGATCAGGATATACACTGAGTCTACAAAAAGTAATGAACACCTGGGCAGACTGAGCAGGTGAATCCAGGTGAAAGCTATGATCCCCCGATTGATATCACTTGTTAAATCCACTTCAATCAGTGTAGATGAAAGGGAGGAGACGGGATAAAGAAGGGGTTTTAAGCCTTGCACCTCAATATTAGGAAGGTGTTGTAGTATACAACGTGTAGTTCACATACATTATACACTTCTGTTTTACCAAAGGAAAAACACCTTGTCAAAGAATGTTCGACTGCAAGAAAACAACTAAGACTTTTTTAAACCCAAATACAAAGAGACCCAGTAAGCTAATAAAATAAGTTTTATCACCAATGAGCTTGACAAAATAATATAACAGAGACAGTAGATCTAGCTGGTCTGTCGTGATATAACAGAGACAGTAGATCTAGCTGGTCTGTCGTGATATAACAGAGACAGTAGATCTAGCTGGTCTGTCGTGATATAACAGAGACAGTAGATCTAGCTGGTCTGTCGTGATATAACAGAGACAGTAGATCTAGCTGGTCTGTCGTGATATAACAGAGACAGTAGATCTAGCTGGTCTGTCATAATATAACAGAGACAGTAGATCTAGCTGGTCTGTCATAATATAACAGAGACAGTAGATCTAGCTGGTCTGTCATAATATAACAGAGACAGTAGATCTAGCTGGTCTGTCATAATATAACAGAGACAGTAGATCTAGCTGGTCTGTCATAATATAACAGAGACAGTAGATCTAGCTGGTCTGTCATAATATAACAGAGACAGTAGATCTAGCTGGTCTGTCATAATATAACAGAGACAGTAGATCTAGCTGGTCTGTCGTGATATAACAGAGACAGTAGATCTAGCTGGTCTGTCATAATATAATAGAGACAGTAGATCTAGCTGGTCTGTCATAATATAACAGAGACAGTAGATCTAGCTGGTCTGTCATAATATAACAGAGACAGTAGATCTAGCTGGTCTGTCATAATATAACAGAGACAGTAGATCTAGCTGGTCTGTCATAATATAATAGAGACAGTAGATCTAGCTGGTCTGTCATAATATAACAGAGACAGTAGATCTAGCTGGTCTGTCATAATATAACAGAGACAGTAGATCTAGCTGGTCTGTCATAATATAACAGAGACAGTAGATCTAGCTGGTCTGTCATAATATAACAGAGACAGTAGATCTAGCTGGTCTGTCATAATATAACAGAGACAGTAGATCTAGCTGGTCTGTCATAATATAACAGAGACAGTAGATCTAGCTGGTCTGTCATAATATAACAGAGACAGTAGATCTAGCTGGTCTGTCATAATATAATAGAGACAGTAGATCTAGCTGGTCTGTCATAATATAACAGAGACAGTAGATCTAGCTGGTCTGTCATAATATAACAGAGACAGTAGATCTAGCTGGTCTGTCATAATATAACAGAGACAGTAGATCTAGCTGGTCTGTCATAATATAACAGAGACAGTAGATCTAGCTGGTCTGTCATAATATAATAGAGACAGTAGATCTAGCTCCAGATTATATCCTGGTCTGTCATAATATAACAGAAACAGTAGATCTAGCTGGTCTGTCATAATATAACAGAGACAGTAGATCTAGCTGGTCTGTCATAATATAACAGAGACAGTAGATCTAGCTAGTCTGTCATAATATAATAGAGACAGTAGATCTAGCTCCAGATTATATCCTGGTCTGTCATAATATAACAGAGACAGACAGTAGATCTAGCTGGTCTGTCATAATATAATAGAGACAGTAGATCTAGCTGGTCTGTCATAATATAATCGAGACAATAGATCTAGCTCCAGATTATGTCCTGTCCATGTCATACACACAAAACCTTGTAGATTTAATTTGATTACAGGCTCAAAATGGCCAGAAACAAAGAAATGTATTTAACAGTGAAGAGGTGACTCCGGGAAGCTGGCCTTGTAGGCAGAGTTGCAAAGAAAAAGCCATGTCTCTGACTGGCCAATAAAAAGAAAAGATTAAGATGGGCAATAGAACACAGACACTGGACAGAGGAAGATTGGAAAAAAAGTGTTATGGACAGACTAATCTAAGTTTGAGGTGTTCAGATCACAAAGAAGAACATTCTTGAGACGCAGAAAATATTTTAAGATGCTGGAGGAGTGCTTGGTGCCATCTGTCAAGCATGGTGGAGGCAATGTGATGGTCTGGAGGTGCGTTGGTGGTGGTAAAGTGGGAGATTTGTACAGGGTAAAATGGATTTTGAAGAAGGAAGGCTATCACTCCATTTTGCTACGCCATGCCATACCCTGTGGACGGCTTTCAATTGGAGCCAATTTCCTCCTACAACAGGACAATGACCCAAAGCACAGCTCCAAACTATACAATAATTATTTAGGGACGAAGCAGTCAGCTGGTATTCTGTCTATAATGGAGTGGCCAGCACAGTCACCGGATCTCAACCCTATTGAGCTGTTGTGGAAGCAGCTTGACCGTACGGTACGGAAGAAGTGCCCATCGAGCCAATCCAACTTGTGGGAGGTGCTTGGGGGGAAATCTCTTCAGATTACCTCAATAAATTGACAACTAGAATGCCAAAGGTCTGCAAGGCTGTAATTGCTGCAAATGGAGAATTATTTGACGAAAGCAAAGTTTTAAGGACACTTATTATTTGAATAAAAAATCATTATCTATAACCATGTCAATGTTTGGACTATCTCCTATTCATTTTGCAACTCATTTCATGTATGTTTACATGGAAAACAAGGACATTTCTAAGTGACCCCAAACTTTTGAACGGTAGTGAATATACAGTAGTGGAGTCTGTCCTAAATGGTTTCCTATTACCTATATACAGAAGTGGTCTGTCCTAAATGGTTTCCTATTACCTATATACAGTAGAGGAGACTGTCCTAAATGGTTTCCTATTACCTATATACAGTAGAGGAGACTGTCCTAAATGGTTTCCTATTACCTATAGACAGTAGTGGAGTCTGTCCTAAATGGTATCCTTTTAACTATAGACAGTAGTGCACTACTGTACATGGGCCCTGGTCAAACGAAGTGCACTGCAAAAAAACAAAATAGGGGTGGCAATTTAAGACTAAGATCCTGACGTCCATAAGGGAAGTGGCAGACGTCCTGATCGAAGGTTGTATTACATAAAGCATAAACATGCTTTTAACCTTTAATTAACTAGAACATGTCAATACGAGCAGTGGTGAGATTTCAGTGCCCTAAAGCTTCACGTTTCAAACGTCTAAGAACCATCGTTAACAAGTTGTGTGACTACATTGCGGATGACTTGAGGCTACTCTCGACCCAATGGACACAGACGTCAGTTCGACGTCCAGTTTTGAATTGACATTTGATTGACTATTGTGAATTCAACGTGACGAAACCCAAGACGAAACCCAAGACACTCGAGTTTTATTGTCAAATACACATTGCCTGTCTTGCAAATTTAAAACACACAACAAGGTAATTATCAAAAACAATGTAATACTAGTAAAAAAAAAACTGCAGAGAATTAGGAATAAATAACTAAGTAAATACTATATACAGAGTCAGATCCAGTACCATACTATATACAGAGTCAGTTCAATACCATACTATACACAGGGTCAGATCCAGTACCATACTATATACAGGGTCAGATCAATACCATACTATATACAGGGTCAGATCCAGTACCATACTATATACAGAGTCAGTTCAATACCATACTATATACAGGGTCAGATCCAGTACCATACTATATACAGAGTCAGTTCAATACCATACTATATACAGGGTCAGATCCAGTACCATACTATATACAGAGTCAGTTCAATACCATACTATATACAGGGTCAGATCCAGTACCATACTATATACAGAGTCAGTTCAATACCATACTATACACAGGGTCAGATCCAGTACCATACTATATACAGAGTCAGTTCAATACCATACTATATACAGGGTCAGATCCAGTACCATACTATATACAGAGTCAGTTCAATACCATACTATACACAGGGTCAGATCCAGTACCATACTATATACAGAGTCAGTTCAATACCATACTATATACAGGGTCAGATCCAGTACCATACTATATACAGAGTCAGTTCAATACCATACTATACACAGGGTCAGATCCAGTACCATACTATATACAGAGTCAGTTCAATACCATACTATATACAGGGTCAGATCCAGTACCATACTATATACAGAGTCAGTTCAATACCATACTATACACAGGGTCAGATCCAGTACCATACTATATACAGAGTCAGTTCAATACCATACTATACACAGGGTCAGATCCAGTACCATACTATATACAGGGTCAGTTCAATACCATACTATATACAGGGTCAGATCCAGTACCATACTATATACAGGGTCAGTTCAATACCATACTATACACAGGGTCAGATCCAGTACCATACTATATACAGGGTCAGTTCAATACCATACTATATACAGGGTCAGTTCAATACCATACTATACACAGGGTCAGATCCAGTACCATACTATATACAGGGTCAGTTCAATACCATACTATATACAGGGTCAGTTCAATACCATACTATACACAGGGTCAGATCCAGTACCATACTATATACAGGGTCAGTTCAATACCATACTATATACAGGGTCAGTTCAATACCATACTATATACAGGGTCAGATCCAGTACCATACTATATACAGGGTCAGTTCAATACCATACTATATACAGGGTCAGTTCAATACCATACTATATACAGGGTCAGATCAGTACCATACTATATACAGGGTCAGTTCAATACCATACTATACACAGGGTCAGATCCAGTACCATACTATATACAGGGTCAGTTCAATACCATACTATATACAGGGTCAGATCCAGTACCATACTATATACAGGGTCAGTTCAATACCATACTATACACAGGGTCAGATCCAGTACCATACTATATACAGGGTCAGTTCAATACCATACTATATACAGGGTCAGTTCAATACCATACTATATACAGGGTCAGATCCAGTACCATACTATATACAGAGTCAGTTCAATACCATACTATATACAGGGTCAGTTCAATACCATACTATATACAGAGTCAGTTCAATACCATACTATACACAGGGTCAGATCAATACCATACTATATACAGAGTCAGTTCAATACCATACTATACACAGGGTCAGATCCAGTACCATACTATATACAGGGTCAGATCCAGTACCATACTATATACAGAGTCAGTTCAATACCATACTATACACAGGGTCAGATCAATACCATACTATACACAGGGTCAGTTCAATACCATACTATATACAGAGTCAGATCAATACCATACTATACACAGGGTCAGTTCAATACCATACTATATACAGGGTCAGATCCAGTACCATACTATATACAGAGTCAGTTCAATACCATACTATATACAGGGTCAGATCCAGTACCATACTATATACAGAGTCAGTTCAATACCATACTATATACAGGGTCAGATCCAATACCATACTATATACAGAGTCAGTTCAATACCATACTATACACAGGGTCAGATCCAGTACCATACTATATACAGAGTCAGTTCAATACCATACTATACACAGGGTCAGATCCAGTACCATACTATATACAGGGTCAGTTCAATACCATACTATATACAGGGTCAGTTCAATACCATACTATATACAGGGTCAGATCCAGTACCATACTATATACAGAGTCAGTTCAATACCATACTATATACAGGGTCAGTTCAATACCATACTATACACAGGGTCAGATCCAGTACCATACTATATACAGGGTCAGTTCAATACCATACTATATACAGGGTCAGATCCAGTACCATACTATATACAGAGTCAGTTCAATACCATACTATACACAGGGTCAGATCCAGTACCATACTATATACAGAGTCAGTTCAATACCATACTATACACAGGGTCAGATCCAGTACCATACTATATACAGGGTCAGTTCAATACCATACTATATACAGGGTCAGATCCAGTACCATACTATATACAGAGTCAGTTCAATACCATACTATACACAGGGTCAGATCCAGTACCATACTATATACAGAGTCAGTTCAATACCATACTATATACAGGGTCAGATCCAGTACCATACTATATACAGGGTCAGTTCAATACCATACTATATACAGGGTCAGATCCAGTACCATACTATATACAGAGTCAGTTCAATACCATACTATACACAGGGTCAGATCCAGTACCATACTATATACAGAGTCAGTTCAATACCATACTATACACAGGGTCAGATCCAGTACCATACTATATACAGAGTCAGTTCAATACCATACTATACACAGGGTCAGATCCAGTACCATACTATATACAGGGTCAGTTCAATACCATACTATACACAGGGTCAGATCCAGTACCATACTATATACAGAGTCAGTTCAATACCATACTATACACAGGGTCAGATCCAGTACCATACTATATACAGGGTCAGTTCAATACCATACTATACACAGGGTCAGATCCAGTACCATACTATATACAGAGTCAGTTCAATACCATACTATACACAGGGTCAGATCCAGTACCATACTATATACAGGGTCAGATCCAGTACCATACTATATACAGGGTCAGTTCAATACCATACTATATACAGGGTCAGATCCAGTACCATACTATATACAGAGTCAGTTCAATACCATACTATATACAGGGTCAGTTAATACCATACTATATACAGGTCAGATCCAGTACCATACTATATACAGAGTCAGTTCAATACCATACTATATACAGGGTCAGTTCAATACCATACTATACACAGGGTCAGATCCAGTACCATACTATATACAGGGTCAGTTCAATACCATACTATATACAGGGTCAGATCCAGTACCATACTATATACAGAGTCAGTTCAATACCATACTATACACAGGGTCAGATCCAGTACCATACTATATACAGAGTCAGTTCAATACCATACTATACACAGGGTCAGATCCAGTACCATACTATATACAGGGTCAGTTCAATACCATACTATATACAGGGTCAGATCCAGTACCATACTATATACAGAGTCAGTTCAATACCATACTATACACAGGGTCAGATCCAGTACCATACTATATACAGAGTCAGTTCAATACCATACTATATACAGGGTCAGATCCAGTACCATACTATATACAGAGTCAGTTCAATACCATACTATATACAGGGTCAGATCCAGTACCATACTATATACAGAGTCAGTTCAATACCATACTATACACAGGGTCAGATCCAGTACCATACTATATACAGAGTCAGTTCAATACCATACTATACACAGGGTCAGATCCAGTACCATACTATATACAGAGTCAGTTCAATACCATACTATACACAGGGTCAGATCCAGTACCATACTATATACAGAGTCAGTTCAATACCATACTATACACAGGGTCAGATCCAGTACCATACTATATACAGAGTCAGTTCAATACCATACTATACACAGGGTCAGATCCAGTACCATACTATATACAGGGTCAGTTCAATACCATACTATACACAGGGTCAGATCCAGTACCATACTATATACAGAGTCAGTTCAATACCATACTATACACAGGGTCAGATCCAGTACCATACTATATACAGAGTCAGTTCAATACCATACTATACACAGGGTCAGATCCAGTACCATACTATATACAGAGTCAGTTCAATACCATACTATACACAGGGTCAGATCCAGTACCATACTATATACAGAGTCAGTTCAATACCATACTATACACAGGGTCAGATCCAGTACCATACTATATACAGGGTCAGTTCAATACCATACTATACACAGGGTCAGATCCAGTACCATACTATATACAGGGTCAGTTCAATACCATACTATACACAGGGTCAGATCCAGTACCATACTATATACAGGGTCAGTTCAATACCATACTATACACAGGGTCAGATCCAGTACCATACTATATACAGAGTCAGTTCAATACCATACTATACACAGGGTCAGATCCAGTACCATACTATATACAGAGTCAGTTCAATACCATACTATACACAGGGTCAGATCCAGTACCATACTATATACAGAGTCAGTTCAATACCATACTATACACAGGGTCAGATCCAGTACCATACTATATACAGAGTCAGTTCAATACCATACTATATACAGGGTCAGATCCAGTACCATACTATATACAGAGTCAGTTCAATACCATACTATATACAGAGTCAGATCCAGTACCATACTATATACAGGGTCAGATTCAATACCATACTATACACAGGGTCAGATCCAGTACCATACTATATACAGGGTCAGATCCAATACCATACTATACACAGGGTCAGATCCAGTACCATACTATATACAGGGTCAGTTCAATACCATACTATACACAGGGTCAGATCCAGTACCATACTATACACAGGGTCAGATCCAGTACCATACTATATACAGAGTCAGTTCAATACCATACTATATACAGGGTCAGATCCAGTACCATACTATATACAGGGTCAGATTCAATACCATACTATATACAGGGTCAGATCCAGTACCATACTATATACAGGGTCAGTTCAATACCATACTATACACAGGGTCAGATCCAGTACCATACTATACACAGGGTCAGATCCAGTACCATACTATATACAGAGTCAGTTCAATACCATACTATATACAGGGTCAGATCCAGTACCATACTATATACAGGGTCAGTTCAATACCATACTATATACAGGGTCAGATCCAGTACCATACTATATACAGAGTCAGTTCAATACCATACTATATACAGGGTCAGATCCAGTACCATACTATATACAGGGTCAGTTCAATACCATACTATACACAGGGTCAGATCCAGTACCATACTATATACAGGGTCAGTTCAATACCATACTATACACAGGGTCAGATCCAGTACCATACTATATACAGAGTCAGTTCAATACCATACTATACACAGGGTCAGATCCAGTACCATACTATATACAGAGTCAGTTCAATACCATACTATACACAGGGTCCAGATCCAGTACCATACTATATACAGAGTCAGTTCAATACCATACTATACACAGGGTCAGATCCAGTACCATACTATATACAGAGTCAGTTCAATACCATACTATACACAGGGTCAGATCCAGTACCATACTATATACAGAGTCAGTTCAATACCATACTATACACAGGGTCAGATCCAGTACCATACTATATACAGAGTCAGTTCAATACCATACTATACACAGGGTCAGATCCAGTACCATACTATATACAGGGTCAGATCCAGTACCATACTATATACAGAGTCAGTTCAATACCATACTATATACAGGGTCAGATCCAGTACCATACTATATACAGAGTCAGTTCAATACCATACTATACACAGGGTCAGATCCAGTACCATACTATATACAGAGTCAGTTCAATACCATACTATACACAGGGTCAGATCCAGTACCATACTATATACAGAGTCAGTTCAATACCATACTATACACAGGGTCAGATCCAGTACCATACTATATACAGAGTCAGTTCAATACCATACTATACACAGGGTCAGATCCAGTACCATACTATATACAGAGTCAGTTCAATACCATACTATACACAGGGTCAGATCCAGTACCATACTATATACAGAGTCAGTTCAATACCATACTATACACAGGGTCAGATCCAGTACCATACTATATACAGGGTCAGTTCAATACCATACTATACACAGGGTCAGATCCAGTACCATACTATATACAGGGTCAGTTCAATACCATACTATACACAGGGTCAGATCCAGTACCATACTATATACAGGGTCAGTTCAATACCATACTATACACAGGGTCAGATCCAGTACCATACTATATACAGGGTCAGATCCAGTACCATACTATATACAGGGTCAGATCCAGTACCATACTATATACAGAGTCAGTTCAATACCATACTATACACAGGGTCAGATCCAGTACCATACTATATACAGAGTCAGTTCAATACCATACTATACACAGGGTCAGATCCAGTACAATACTATATACAGGGTCAGTTCAATACCATACTATACACAGGGTCAGATCCAGTACCATACTATATACAGGGTCAGATCCAGTACCATACTATATACAGGGTCAGTTCAATACCATACTATACACAGGGTCAGATCCAGTACCATACTATATACAGGGTCAGATCCAGTACCATACTATATACAGGGTCAGATCCAGTACCATACTATATACAGGGTCAGTTCAATACCATACTATACACAGGGTCAGTTCAATACCATACTATATACAGGGTCAGATCCAGTACCATACTATATACAGGGTCAGTTCAATACCATACTATACACAGGGTCAGATCCAGTACCATACTATATACAGGGTCAGATCCAGTACCATACTATATAGAGAGTCAGTTCAATACCATACTATATACAGGGTCAGATCCAGTACCATACTATATACAGGGTCAGTTCAATACCATACTATACACAGGGTCAGATCAATACCATACTATATACAGGGTCAGATCCAGTACCATACTATATAGAGAGTCAGTTCAATACCATACTATATACAGGGTCAGATCCAGTACCATACTATATACAGGGTCAGTTCAATACCATACTATACACAGGGTCAGATCAATACCATACTATATACAGGGTCAGATCCAGTACCATACTATATAGAGAGTCAGTTCAATACCATACTATATACAGGGTCAGATCCAGTACCATACTATATACAGGGTCAGTTCAATACCATACTATACACAGGGTCAGATCCAGTACCATACTATATACAGGGTCAGTTCAATACCATACTATACACAGGGTCAGATCCAGTACCATACTATATAGAGAGTCAGTTCAATACCATACTATATACAGGGTCAGATCCAGTACCATACTATATACAGGGTCAGTTCAATACCATACTATACACAGGGTCAGATCCAGTACCATACTATATACAGAGTCAGTTCAATACCATACTATACACAGGGTCAGATCCAGTACCATACTATATACAGGAGTCAGTTCAATACCATACTATACACAGGGTCAGATCCAGTACCATACTATATACAGAGTCAGTTCAATACCATACTATACACAGGGTCAGATCCAGTACCATACTATATACAGGGTCAGTTCAATACCATACTATACACAGGGTCAGATCCAGTACCATACTATATACAGAGTCAGTTCAATACCATACTATACACAGGGTCAGATCCAGTACCATACTATATACAGGGTCAGATCAATACCATACTATATACAAGGTCAGATCAATACCATACTATATACAGGGTCAGATCCAGTACCATACTATATACAGGGTGAGATCAATACCATACTATACACAGGGTCAGATCCAGTACCATACTATATACAGGGTCAGATCAATACCATACTATATACAGGGTCAGATCAATACCATACTATATACAGGGTCAGATCCAGAACCATACTATATACAGGGTCAGATCAATACCATACTATATACAGGGTCAGATCCAGTACCATACTATATACAGGGTCAGATCAATACCATACTATATATAGGGTCAGATCCAATACCATACTATATACAGGGTCAGATCAATACAATACTATATACAGGGTCAGATCAATACCATACTATATACAGGGTCAGATCCAGTACCACACTATATACAGGGTCAGAACCAGTACCATATTATATACAGGGTCAGATCCAGAAACATACTATATACAGGGTCAGATCCAATACCATACTATATACAGGGTCAGATCAATACCATACTATATACAGGGTCATATCCAATACCATACTATATGGAGGAGGTGGTGGTGGAAGAGAAGGTAGTGGAATGGATGAGAGGAGGAGAGGAGAAGGAGGAGGAGTAGTGGTGGAGGAAGAGGTGGAGGATTGGGTGGTGGAGGAGGAGGAGAGGAGGAGAGGATTTGGAGGTGGTGGAGGAGGAGAGGAGGAGAGGAAGGGAGGGGAGGAGGTGGTAGAGGAGGAGGGGTGTCACTGTAGGTTTCAGAGATAGGATGACTTTGACACCTCGCTCTCTCTCTCTCTCTCTCTCTCTCTCTCTCTCTCTAACTCACTCTCTCTCTCTCTCTCTCTCTCTCTCTCTCTCTCTCTCTCTCTCTCTCTCTCTCTCTCTCTCTCTCTCTCTCTCTCTCTCTTGATCTCTCCCTTCCTTCTTCCCACTCTCTCTCTCTCTCTCTCTCTCTCTCTCTCTCTCTCTCTCTCTCTCTCTTGATCTCTCCCTTCCTTCTTCCCACTCTCTCTCTCTCGCCCCTCTCTCTCTCTCTCTCCCTCCCTCTCTCTCCCTGGAGAGATGGAGAGATGGAGAGAAGTAGAGATGGAGGGATGGAGATATGTAGAGATGGAGGGATGGAGAGATGGAGGGATGGAGGGATGTGTCAGCTCAAAGCGACGGGTTTCTCATTAGCACATATACCTTTAAAAAGGAAAGTAGCTCTTACTAACTATTACTGTCTGGCTGAGAGAAGATGGAAGAACAACCACACATGCATTCATACACATACAGTGGGGAAAAAAAGTATTTAGTCAGCCACCAATTGTGCAAGTTCTCTCACTTAAAAAGATGAGAGAGGCCTGTAATTTTCATCATAGGTACACTTCAACTATGACAGACAAAATGAGGAAAAAAAATCCAGAAAATCACATTGTAGGATTTTTTATGAATTTATTTGCAAATTATGGTGGAAAATAAGTATTTGGTCACATACAAACAAGCAAGATTTCTGGCTCTCACAGACCTGTAACTTCTTCTTTAAGAGGCTCCTCTGTCCTCCACTCGTTACCTGTATTAATGGCACCTGTTTGAACTTGTTATCAGTATAAAGACACCTGTCCACAACCTCAAACAGTCACACTCCAAACTCCACTATGGCCAAGACCAAAGAGCTGTCAAAGGACACCAGAAACAAAATTGTAGACCTGCACCAGGTTGGGAAGACTGAATCTGCAATAGGTAAGCAGCTTGGTTTGAAGAAATCAACTGTGGGAGCAATTATTAGGAAATGAAAGACATACAAGACCACTGATAATCTTCCTCGATCTGGGGCTCCACGCAAGATCTCACCCCGTGGGGTCAAAATGATCACAAGAACGGTGAGCAAAAATCCCAGAACCACACGGGACCTAGTGAATGACCTGCAGAGAGCTGGGACCAAAGTAACAAAGCCTACCATCAGTAACACACTCGCCACCAGGGACTCAAATCCTGCAGTGCCAGACGTGTCCCCCTGCTTAAGCCAGTACATGTTCAGGCCCGTCTAAAGTTTGCTAGAGAGCATTTGGATGATCCAGATGAGGATTGGGAGAATGTCAGATGAAACCAAAATATAACTTTTTGGTAAAAACTCAACTCGTCGTGTTTGGAGGACAAAGAATGCTGAGTTGCATCCAAAGAACACCATACCTACTGTGAAGCATGGGGGTGGAAACATCATGCTTTGGGGCTGTTTTTCTGCAAAGGGACCAGGACGACTGATCCGTGTAAAGGAAAGAATGAATGGGGCCATGTATCGTGAGATTTTGAGTGAAAACCTCCTTCCATCAGCAAGGGCATTGAAGATGAAACGTGGCTGGGTCTTTCAGCATGACAATGATCCCAAACACACCGCCCGAACCTTGAAGGAGTGGCTTCGTAAGAAGCATTTCAAAGTCCTGGAGTGGCCTAGCCAGTCTCCAGATCTCAACCCCATAGAAAATCTTTGGAGGGAGTTGAAAGTCCGTGTTGCCCAGCGACAGCCCCAAAACATCACTGCTCTAGAGGAGATCTGCATGGAGGAATGGGCCAAAATACCAGCAACAGTGTGTGAAAACCTTGTGAAGACTTACAGAAAACGTTTGACCTCTGTCATTGCCAACAAAGGGTATATAACAAAGTATTGAGATAAACTTTTGTTATTGACCAAATACTTATTTTCCACCATAATTTGCAAATAAATTCATAAAAAATCCTACAATGTGATTTTCTGGATTTTTTTTCCTCATTTTGTCTGTCATAGTTGAAGTGTACCTATGATGAAAATTACAGGCCTCTCTCATCTTTTTAAGTGAGAGAACTTGCACAATTGGTGGCTGACTAAATACTTTTTTTCCCCCACTGTATAGCTGGAGAAGTACACGGTATCTGGGATCTTTGATAGATGAAAGACCTTCTTATCCAGAGTTTTTAACAACCACACATGCATTTATTATACTTGGTGAGGCTGATATATATTATTGTATTATACCTGTATGTAACAGCTCCAGAGTTCTGGGGTCTTTGAACAGATATAGCTCCTTGTTACTCAGACTTTTAGTCCTGGATGGTGATGGTGGTCCATCCCAAATGGCACCCTATTCTCTAAATCCTGCACTATGGACCCTGGTCAAAAGTAATGCACTATGAAGGGATCAGGGTGCCATTTGTGGATTCAGTCGTGAGGGAGACTGTTGGTGGAAATGAGTAGGAATGGAGGTAACTTCACAGCAAGGGGAGGGGAAGAGTCACAGTAGATAACTGTGGAAAACAACTGCTAGGTTTGGTTTCAGATGGTCTTCAATTGGATACCGTGTGTTTACTGGAAGACATAAGGTTGTTGGTTGAACTTGATATTGATTCTGTTTCCTTGGCTATTCAATCTAAAGTGCTGTGAAATGGTTTCTACAAACACCAATATAAATGTGTACCTGTGACCAGATGTTAGAGGAGTCTCCTACACATTACTTTGGTTTACTTTAGTGTCATAAGGTTGTTTGTTGGGCTTCTAAACACAACGTTCCTGAAAAATCACAGACCTGCCAAGTTTGCTAGTTCATTCCAAGGTTCCTTTGAATCAACTCTTTTTCCTAGGCTATTCAACTGAAGAGTCGTTAACTGTAGCTCAACATAGAACTGGTACTCCCTATATATAGTATCTGTGTGTGTGTGTGTGTATGTGTGTGTGTGTTAATAAAACCTGCTGTTAACTTCTTAGGGAGCGACAGGTGAGGTGACGGTTTTGGAGAGTCTGGCGTGCCCAAAGCAAAATGCCTGCCACTCAGGCTCAGAAAATAGGATATGCACATAATTAGTACTATTGGATAGGAAACACTCTGAGGTTTCCAAAAGTGTTAACATAATGTCTGTGAGTATAACAGAACTCATTTAGCAGGTGAAAACCCGAGAAAAATCTATCCGGAAATCAGTTTCTGGTGACCTATTGCTCTGTTTGACACACTCCCTATTGAATCCATTTGTAACCAGGACTGAGACTGCAGTACCTAAGGCTTCCACTAGATGTCAACAGTCTATATACAAAGACTCAGAGAGATTGGAGTAAACAGAATGAATAGGTACAGGAAATGGTCAAGGTAGCTCAGATGTCAACAAGTTTTCTCGGGTGCGAGTCTGGCTGCACGCCCCACTTTATTTTACTTATATAAGGTATAGGTGACCATCCGAGTGAAATATTATCGCTAATATTCATAAAAGGATAGCTAAGGATGCATTATAACTGGTATTTAATTTGTTTAGGAAAGGTTTATAGATATGTTTGAAAGCGTTCTCTTCACGGTTCAATGGGCGAGTGGACGCTGTATGTTCTGATCATAACGCACCAACCAAACTGAGATTTATGGATATAATAAATGACTTTTTCTAACAAAAGAACCATGGATTGTCTTCGTTGAACACTTGGGAAGCCCTCAGCAGAAGATCTTCAAAAGGTAAGGGATTTGTTTTCGCTGTGAAATGTGTTTTGTGTGAACTGCATGGTTTATGAATTTATGCTAATAAAAAATATTGAGGTGCTACCCTCAAACAATCAAATGTAGTGCTTTCGACGTGAAGCCTTGTGATATTGCCAAGAAGCAGAGCTTTTGATGACTATGCCACACTTGTATATTGATGAATGTTTAATAATTCAACTTTTGGATTTTGAATTTGGCGCATTGCATTTCACCGGCTAGCGCCCCACCACTAAGTAGTTAATAAAACCTACTGTTAATAAAACCTCCTGTTAATAAAACCTCCTGTTAATAAAACCTCCTGTTAATAAAACCTCCTGTTAATAAAACCTCCTGTTAATAAAACCTCCTGTTAATAAAACCTGCTGTTAATAAAACCTACTGTTTTTGATATGAAAAGAAACCTTTGTCACATCTCTGCAGGGAGGGAAACGCTTCATATGAACACCAGAACAATGTGAGATTATTGTTGCTGGTTTCCATATTTCTAATTTAAATAGTTAATATGGGATTAAGAACGGACAGGCTGTGACGGCTCCGAACTAAAAGGGTTAGGATTAAACACACTCTGACACGACATCATTTATCTGACAAATTACTTCTATTCTCAAGACTTCGTACACAGACATGCACGGTCCAATGCACAATTGCACACACACACACACGTACACACACACACAAAACACACACACACCCACACACACAGCTTTATTCAGAACGACGTGTTGGCATAATGGAGGTTGTTTGTCACTCTGTCAGTAGCGTTCTCATCAATCTGACGGCTTAAGCAGCTTCTTATTTCGGAGGGTTTATATGGAAATTGATTTTAGATGGGTGTGATACTGGGAGACATTACGGTTAAACAAAACTCTACTCTTACACACAACAACAATTAATATTACTGCTATGTTATTAAATGTTCTCTTATTGGAGTTTTCTCTCTCTGCCTACCAACCCCCTCTCTTTGCCTACCACCCCTCTCTCTTTCTCTCTCTGCCTACCAACCCCCTCTTCTCTCTCTCTCCCTCCTTCCCCTCTCTCGCATGTTCGGGCAGGCTGTGAGCATTATCTTATTGCAAGTAAAGGTCAATATAGTTCAGTTATAGGGCAGGATGCAGCAGGTAAAGGTCAATATAGTTCAGTTATAGGGCAGGATGCAGCAGGTAAAGGTCAATATAGTTCAGTTATAGGGCAGGATACAGCAGGTAAAGGTCAATATATAGATAAATTAGATGGTAGGATACAGCAGGTAAAGGTCAATATATAGTTAAATTAGAGGGCAGGATGCAGCAGGTAAAGGTCAATATATAGTTAAATTAGAGGGTAGGATGCAGCAGGTAAAGGTCAATATATAGTTAAATTAGAGGGCAGGATACAGCAGGTAAAGGTCAATATATAGTTAGATTAGAGGGTAGGATGCAGCAGGTAAAGGTCAATATATTTAAATTAGAGGGTAGGATGCAGCAGGTAAAGGTCAATATATAGTTAGATTAGAGGGTTGGATGCAGCAGGTAAAGGTCAATATATAGTTAAATTAGAGGGTAGGATGCAGCAGGTAAAGGTCAATATATAGTTAAATTAGAGGGCAGGATACAGCAGGTAAAGGTCAATATATAGTTAGATTAGAGGGTTGGATGCAGCAGGTAAAGGTCAATATATAGTTAAATTAGAGGGCAGGATGCAGCAGGTAAAGGTCAATATATAGTTAGATTAGAGGGCAGGATGCAGCAGGTAAAGGTCAATATATAGTTAAATTAGAGGGTAGGATGCAGCAGGTAAAGGTCAATATATAGTTCAATTAGAGGGTAGGATGCAGCAGGTAAAGGTCAATATAGTTAAATTAGAGGGTAGGATGCAGCAGGTAAAGGTCAATATATAGTTAAATTAGAGGGTAGGATGCAGCAGGTAAAGGTCAATATATAGTTAAATTAGAGGGCAGGATGCAGCAGGTAAAGGTCAATATATAGTTAAATTAGAGGGTAGGATGCAGCAGGTAAAGGTCAATATATAGTTAAATTAGAGGGCAGGATGCAGCAGGTAAAGGTCAATATATAGTTAAATTAGAGGGTAGGATGCAGCAGGTAAAGGTCAATATAGTTAAATTAGAGGGCAGGATGCAGCAGGTAAAGGTCAATATAGTTAAATTAGAGGGTAGGATGCAGCAGGTAAAGGTCAATATATAGTTAAATTAGAGGGTAGGATGCAGCAGGTAAAGGTCAATATATAGTTAAATTAGAGGGCAGGATGCGGCAGGTAAAAGTCAATATATAGTTAGATTAGAGGGTAGGATGCAGCAGGTAAAGGTCAATATATAGTTAAATTAGAGGGTAGGATGCAGCAGGTAAAGGTCAATATATAGTTAAATTAGAGGGTAGGATGCAGCAGGTAAATGTCAATATATAGTTAAATTAGAGGGTAGGATACAGGATGGGAGAATTGCTCACTACAGTATCACTCAATCTCCTTTCTTCTACTCTCCACACCTTTATGGCATTGCATGCAAAAAGGAGACATTTTGGGAAATAATTCCTTGTGTGTGTGTGTGTGTGTGTGTGTGTGTGTACGTGCGTGCGCATGTGTGTGTGTGTCTGTGTTTGAGGCATTGTTGCACAAATCAATTTGAATCCATCTTCCACACAGAAATGACTTATTTGTCCAATCTACTATAGAGTGTTCCATTCTATTCTGAAAAGCCCTTTTGAAATCACACGCTGGCTGATTGAAATCATTGCCGCTGGGGAAACCTTGTCTACACTGTCTGAGGGGTGGGGGGTTCTGAAATGCGACTGAATCATTGACTCCTGCAGGAAATGATCAAGGTGAATGTGAGAGAGGAGAGTGTGAATAGTCTAATTCAGCAGGAGAGCATTACTACTGGGAGAGTGCTAACATCCAGATATTCTCAGGGTCTATTCACAGGTTGGTCAACAGTAGTGCACTATATAGGGAATAGGGTGCCACCCTGGTCAACAGTAGTGCACTATATAGGGAATAGGGTGCATAGGGTAGGGTAGTAGTCTTGATTACCAACAACGACGAGACGGCCTACAGGGAGGAGGTGAAGACCCTTGGAGTGTGGTGTCAGGAAAATAACCTCTCACTCAACGTCAACAAAACAAAGTAGGTGATCGTGAACTTCAGGAAACAGCAGAGGGAGCACCCCCCTATCCACATCGACGGGACAGTAGTGGAGAAGGTGGAAAGTTTTAAGTTCCTCGGCGTACACATCACGGACAAACTGAAATGGTCCACCCACACAGACAGCGTGGTGAAGAAGTCGCAACAGCGCCCCTTCAACCTCAGGAGGCTGAAGAAATTTGGCTTGTCACCTAAAACCCTTTCAAACTTTTACAAATGCACCATTGAGAGCACACTGTCGGGCTGTATCACCGCCTGGTACGGCAACTGCTCCATCCACAAACGTAAGGCTCTCCACAGGGTAGTGAGGTCTGCACAACGCATCACCCGAGGGCAAACTACCTGCCCTCCAGGACACCTACACCACCCGATGTCACAGGAAGGCCAAAAAGATCATCAAGGACAACAACCACCTGAGCCACTGCCTGTTCACCCCGCTATCATCCAGAAGGTGGGGTCAGTCCAGGTGCATCAAAGCAGGGACAGAGAGACTGAAAAACTGTTTCTATCTCAAGGCCATCAGACTGTTAAATAGCCATCACTAGCTCAAAGAGGCTGCTGCAAACATACAGAGACTTAAAATCATTGGTTACTTTAATAATGTTTACACATTTTGCATTACTCATCTCATATGTATATACTGTATTCTATTCTATTCTACTGTATCTTAGTCTATGCCGCTCTGACTTTGCTCGTCCAAATATTTATATATTTTTAATTCCATTTCTTTACTTAGATTTGTGTGTATTAGGTATTTGTTGTGAAATTTATTTGATTTGATCAAAAGTAAATGTAATTGCTAAAATATACTTAAGTATCAAAAGTATAAATCATTTATAAATACTTACATTAACTTCTTAGGGAGCGGCAGCTCTTTTGAACTTTTGGATTTTGAATTTGGCGCTTCACATTTCACCGGGTAGTGTCGGGAGTGGGGCGCCAGTTCCCCACCATTCCGTAAGAGGTTAAAACACATCAGCAGGGCTTCATAGACCTACTTTAACTTCTAAGGGAGCGGCAGCTGAGGAGTCGGTTTTGGAGAGTCTGGCGTGCCGAAAGTAAAAGGCCTGCCACTCAGGCCCAGAAACCAGGATATGCACATAATTAGTACTACTGGATAGGAAACACCCCACTCCCGACACTACCCGGTGAAATGTAAGGCGCCAAATTCTAAATCCAAAAGTTGAATTATTAAACATTCATCAATATACAAGTGTTGCATAGTCATCAAAAGCTCTGATTCTTGGCAATATCACAGCGTTGTCAGATTTCAAAAAGGCTTTACGGCAAAAGCACTACATTTGATTGTTTGAGGATAGCCCCTCTCATATTTTATGCATTAGCATAAATCCATAACCAATGCGGGTCTTATAAAATAATCGCTAATATAAAATCTCTTACCTTTCGAAGAACTTCTGCTGAGGGCTTCCCAAGTGTCCAACGAAGACAACCAATGGTTCTTTTGTTAGAAAAAGTTATTTATTATATCCATAAATCTCCGTTTGGTTGGCGCGTTATGTTCATAAAATAAAGCATCCACTCGCCCATTGAACTGTGAAAAGAACGCGTTCAACCTATACCTATACACTTGTCCAAGAACAATCAAACATCATTGATAATGTATCCTTAGGAACACTTTTATGTATATTTACTATAAAATTTCAACCGGATTATAAACTGGACGATAGGAAAAGAAAAAACCACAGCACGCACAAGCCCGTGAACGCACATCCTCTTCTGTTTACATCCGATGACTAGTTCGAAATTCTTCTTCTATTACCATCCAGAGCAACTTAACATCACCAAACACTGTCTAGAGACTGTTGACATCCAGTGGAAGCAATAGGTATTGCAATCTTACTCCCAGATATGGCTGTTTTCAATAGGGAGGGGTTCAAAATGAGGTCATGTGTCAAAAACACTTTTTCCAAGACAGAAATTCCTCGGGTTTTCGCCTGCTATATCAATTCTGCTATACTCACATACATTATTTTAACAGTCTTAGAAACTTCAGAGTGTTTCCTATCCAATAGTACTAATTATGTGCATATCCTATTTTCTGGGCCTGAGTGGCATGCATTTTACTTTGGGCACGCCAGACTCTCCAAAACCGTCACCTATGCAGCCGCTCCCTAAGAAGTTAATGTAGGTCTATGAAGCACTGTTCGACGACTGGTAAAATATTATGAGCTTATTACAGTCTAGTGAAAATTTTTGCCTACCTTTGACTGAAAGACGCAGCTTGGTCATTTTCTCTCCCTTTGAGCCTGGCTATTTGGGAATTTGGGATTTTGGGAATTGGAGGACTTCGTTTTTACTTCATGATAACCAGCTTACTGTGGTGATTTTGTCAGAGGGAAAATATCTGATTCTACGCTAATGAAACAGATAAACTTTAGCGGAGATTCAGCATGATAAAGAGAGCCTTAATTCTCTAGCCACACAAACTTAGGCTGTAGCCCTATGGGCTATGTAAAGGCCTATATGCCTATCATGTAGTAAAAAATTACCTGGTAGGCCTATCATGTAGCAAACAATAACCTGGTAGGCCTATCCTGTAGCAAACAATAACCTGAAGCAAACAATAACCTGGTAGGCCTATCCTGTAGCAAACAATAACCTGAAGCAAACAATAACCTGGTAGGCCTACCCTGAAGCAAACAAAACCTGCTATGCCTATCCTGTAGCAAACAATAACCTGGTAGGCCTATACTGTAGCAAACAATAACCTGGTAGGCCTACCCTGAAGCAAACAATAACCTGCTATGCCTATCCTGTAGCAAACAATAACCTGCTATGCCTATCCTGTAGCAAACAATAACCTGGTAGGCCTATACTGTAGCAAACAATAACCTGGTAGGCCTATACTGTAGCAAACAATAACCTGGTAGGCCTATCCTGTAGCAAACAATAACCTGCTATGCCTATCTTGTAGCAAACAATAACCTGGTAGGCCTATACTGTAGCAAACAATAACCTGGTAGGCCTATCCTGTAGCAAACAATAACCTGGTAGGCCTATACTGTAGCAAACAATAACCTGGTAGGCCTATCCTGTAGCAAACAATAACCTGTAGCAAACAACAACCTGGTAGGCCTATACTGTAGCAAACAATAACCTGGTAGGCCTATCCTGTAGCAAACAATAACCTGGTAGGCCTATCCTGTAGCAAACAATAACCTGTAGCAAACAACAACCTGGTAGGCCTATACTGTAGCAAACAATAACCTGGTAGGCCTATCCTGTAGCAAACAATAACCTGTAGCAAACAATAACCTGGTAGGTCTACCCTGTAATAAACAATAGCATGTAGTAAACAATAACCTGGTAGGCCTACCCTGTAGTAAACAATAACCTGGTAGGCCTACCCTGTAGTAAACACTAACCTGGTAGGCCTACCCTGTAGTAAACACTAACCTGGTAGGCCTTCCCTGTAGTAAACAATAACCTGGTAGGGCTACCGTGTAGTATGCACTAACCTGGTAGGCCTACCCTGTAGTAAACACTAACCTGGTAGGCCTACCCTGTAGTAAACACTAACCTGGTAGACCTACACTGTAGTAAACAATAACCTGGTAAGCCAACCCTGTAGTAAACACTAACCTGGTAGGCCTACTCTGTAGTAAATAATAACCTGGTAGGCCTACCCTGTAGCACACAAGCAAACAATACTTGGTTACTGGGTGTAGGTCCACAGTAGCCTATCAGGTGAAAGGGTGAAAGAGATGGGTCTTTGCATACGTCATTGGTGGCATTTACTTTAGTAAAGGTCTGCCACACAAACGAAATGTTTTTAATAATTAAAAGCAGGTAGGCCTAAAGCAGGTAGGCCTAAAGCAGTTAGACCTAAAGAAGGTAGGCCTAAAGCAGGTAGACATAAAGGAGGTAGACCTAAAGCAGGTAGACCTAAAGCAGGTAGACATAAAGCAGGTAGACCTAAAGCAGGTAGGCCTAAAGCAGGTAGACCTAAAGCAGGTAGACCTAAAACAGGTAGGCCTAAAGCAGGTAGACATAAAGGAGGTAGACCTAAAGCAGGTAGACCTAAAGCAGGTAGGCCTATAGCAGGTAGACCTAAAGCAGGTAGACCTAAAGCAGGTAGACCTAAAGCAGGTAGGCCTAAAGCAGGTAGACCTAAAGCAGGTAGGCCTAAAGCAGGTAGACATAAAGCAGGTAGGCCTAAAGCAGGTAGACATAAAGCAGGTAGGCCTAAAGCAGGTAGACCTAAAGCAGGTAGACCTAAAGCAGGTAGACCTAAAGCAGGTAGGCCTACTGGTAACTAAAAAGTTGGAGCCAGTTGTTTGTTTATCGTGTTAACTGCATTTCAAGGTTGTGTGTATAGTTTCAGCACAACTTTGAATTCATGGAGACTTTGTGTAAGTATATACAGTAGGCTACAACAAAGCACACACACACACACACACATACACACACACAAACACAGACAAACACATACATATACACACACACACACACACACACACTCCCTGAGCGTTAATTATTGATCATGCAGATAGCAGAGCAGAGAAGGCCGTAGCGAAGACACATTTAGACATGTTCATGGAAATCATTTATTATAATTTACCGGATTCTCGCAATGATTTTGTCTCGGGTAAAGCAAGTGGGTTTGGGCGGGAAATACTGGTAAACCTCGGAAACATGGTTCCCGCCAATAAAGGGAAAGGGGAAAGGAGGGAACCTAGTCAGTTGTAGAACTGAAGGCATTCAACTGAAATGTGTCTTCCACATTTAACCCCAACCCCATCTGAATCATACACTATAATACAGTGAGCTAACAGCTTAAAGCAAGCGCTCTGAAAGCACCACTTGGTATGTACGTTGCTTCGTAGATGTAACAGTAGGATAGTGATTCCAGTAATATCAGAGAAACAGAACCATGTTGTCAGCAACGGAGTGGCCACAGGGCAGTTCCAAGGCAGATGCCAGATTTAACCTTTACTTAACTAGAGAAGTCAGATAAGAACAAGTTCTCATTGACAATGACGGCCTACCAGATGGGCTGGTCCATCTTCAGCCCAGTGGGTCTGTTTAAATTGTTGTTGTTTTTTTTGCAGAAGAATCCTTATTTGGCTAATAATGGAGGCCTCTGAGAAGGCCTCTGAGAAGGCCTCTGAGAAGGCCTCTGAGAAAACCTCTGAGAAGTTCTCTGAGAATCAAAAAAGGTTTGTGTGTTAGAACAAGGCAAATTTCTGTTCCCAGTGCCTCCCCTGTCGAGAACAGTTAGCATAGAAATACCACCGCCTAACATTCTCCGTCATTAAAAGAGAAAGGAATCTTTACACTAGATTCTAGAACCTGAAATATTCCTATAACGGGGTCATAGAATCCAATGCTGTCATGGTTACCACAGCTACTCTGTTCTATCCATTACAGTGACAATTCTAAGACGATTCATTATACAACACAATAACGTGTCTAACAATCTACTTTACCATGGGACGAATTGGTACCTAGAGAGAAAACACACTGTACCAATAAAACAGGTTTATATTTACTGTGATCAAAGAAGGATAGTAATATTCCACAGTATATTATAAATTGATGAACGTCAACAAGTAAAAATAATCAATAGAACATTCTGAACAGAACCCTTTAAGATTCACTCCCTAGAATTCTAGAGTGGCCAGCTTACCACTCATCTGCCTGGAGTAGACAGACTTTACAGAGGTCCAACAAACATCATTTTCAAAAAGTCAGAAAACAAAAACCAAAATAAAACAGGTGAAAGATTTGTCGTTGATTTGTTGCCAGTTCCGCTCACCAATCAGTGGCGTGCAGCAAATGTCTACGTCCCAAAACATCCAAGAAAACTGCACTTTCACTCCACTGAAATCAACACATGGGTGGGCTTTGTATTTTCATATTTCCTTCCAGATGTTGGCAAGATGCTAAACTAGCAAACCCACGTTAAGTCTGATAGGTTTCTCTGCTCATCTCCGATATCTATGCGGCTCTGCTGGGTCTTAGCTTGGTGAAATTACACACCTTATTGAGTTGGCTAGCCCTAGGCTACTTGTTAGTGAGTAGCGAGCTAGCATGAACCGCAGCCAGATGACGTGGCTAGGGGAATCAGAGAAAGCATCTGGGTCTGACAACCACACATAAAGACCATCTGCAGCGTTACAACACATAGATATACATCTGGGTCTGACAACCACACATAAAGACCATCTGCAGCGTTACAACACATAGATATACATCTGGGTCTGACAACCACACATAAAGACCATCTGCAGCGTTACAACACATATATATATACATCTGGGTCTGACAACCACACATAAAGACCATCTGCAGCGTTACAACACATAGATATACATCTGGGTCTGACAACCACACATAAAGACCATCTGCAGCGTACCACCACATAGATATAGGAGGCAAAGAACAGTATTCTGCTAACTATACTCACACGAAGAATATGCATGCACTCATGCAAGCGCAAGCAACTCACACAAGCCTATGTACATAGCATGTGTGTGTGTGTGTGTGTGTGTGTGCACAATTGTGTGTGTGTTTGTGTGTGAGTCGTGCTAAGTGGAAGTGATAAACAGAGACGAGCATTCTCCTCTCCTCTGACTCTCTTCAGTTCCAACAGTGCCCATCACAGGGGGAATCATTTCTCTTTCCACCTGTCAAACTGTTAATTTACTCAAAGCCTAGTGCTATTTATTAAACACACACACACACCAACTCTTAATGCTATGTATCACCATCTCCCTGGCCACAGTGAAGCTACATGTAGTGGATTGGTTGGCCTGGAGACAACCAATCAAGATAGAGCCCTTTTGCCTGGAGACAACCAAACAAGATGGATCCCTTTGGCCTGGAGACAACCAATCAAGATAGAGCCCTTTTGCCTAGAGACAACCAATCAAGATGGATCCCTTTGGCCTGGAGACAACCAAACAAGATGGATCCCTTTGGCCTGGAGACAACCAAACAAGATGGATCCCTTTGGCCTGGAGACAACCAATCAAGATGGATCCCTTTGGCCTGGAGACAACCAATCAAGATGGATCCCTTTGGCCTGGAGACAACCAATCAAGATGGATCCCTTTGGCCTGGAGACAACCAAACAAGATGGATCCCTTTGGCCTGGAGACAACCAAACAAGATGGATCCCTTTGGCCTGGAGACAACCAATCAAGATGGATCCCTTTGGCCTGGAGACAACCAATCAAGATGGATCCCTTTGGCCTGGAGACAACCAATCAAGATGGATCCCTTTGGCCTGGAGACAACCAATCAAGATGGATCCCTTTGGCTTGGAGACAACCAATCAAGATGGATCCATTTGGCCTCAAGACAACCAATCAAGACGGATCCCTTTGGCCTGGAGACAACCAATCAAGACGGATCCCTTTGGCCTGGAGACAACCAATCAAGACGGATCCCTTTGGCCTAGAGACAACCAATCAAGATGGATCCCTTTGGCCTGGAGACAACCAATCAAGACGGATCCCTTTGGCCTAGAGACAACCAATCAAGATGGATCCCTTTGGCCTAGAGACAACCAATCAAGACGGATCCATCTAACAAGAAGTTACCCCCATTCCTCCCACTGATTGGGTAACTTTGGCAAATGTTTTATTGTCTGAGTGAGGGGACATGCTGTAAATGAAGAGGACTCTATGTATATAGAAAAATTAGATGTTGAGGATTATAATAAATACAGTTTTGATGTCATACAAGCCAGTCAAACACCCGTGAGTCCAAATATGCACTGCACATCTCCAATTCATAAAACTCATGCCATTTACAGTGTCAGCCTATGTTTGTTTATTGTGAAAGAAATTTGTTGCATCACCTGCGCCTGAATGCACTCAGGACTCCTTTCTATGACCACCAACATCTCAATGTGTTTCTCTGAATTGCCTTGTGAAAACCTAACACAGTGAGATCATATTCTATAACTTAGCTCGTCATGTTGGAAATGGAACAAACTTTCAAATCATGCCCACCTGACCCAGATTGTGATTTATAATGGACCTGCTTTTGGACAGCGCCGGAGGGGATTGTTGCCGGTTTACGGACTCCTAATCAACTGTGCTATTTTGTGTTTTTTCAAATAAAAATGAAACTTATTTTGTATATAATGTTTCTGCTATGCTTATGAACGAAAAGAGCTTCTGGATATCAGAACAGCGATTACTCACCTCGAACTGGACAAAGATTCTTTCTATAATGAGTCCAATGTGAAGGATATACTGCTTCTCTGAGACCAGGCACAAATCCCAGTCATTAGCGTGAACAAAATACGGAAATACAGAGGGCGGAGATCAGGGTGCCTTGTGAGAAATCATCGGCGAGTGGGTAACCTGCCTCTACCATCTGTTCTATTGGCCAACGTGCAATCACTGGAGAATAAACTGGATGATCTCCTCTCGAGACTATCCTACCAACGAGATATTAAAAACTGTAATATCTTCTGTTTTACCAAGTTCATCGGCAGGACAGAACAGCTACGTCTGGTAAAACAAGGGGTGGGGGTGCGTGTCTATTTTCAATAACAGCTGGTATGCAATGTCTAATACTTTAAGGAGGTTTCGAGGTATTGTTCACCTGAGGTAGAGAACCTTATGATAAGCTGTAGACCACACTATCTACCAAGAGAGTTCTCATCTATATTATTCATAGCCGTCTATTTACCACCACAGACCGATGCTGTCACTAAGACCACATCAACCAACTCTATAAGGCCATAAGCAAACAAGAAAATGCTCATCCAGAAGTGGCGCTCCTAGTGGCCGGGGACTTTAATGCAGGCAAATTTAAATCAGTTTTAGCAAATTTTTACCAGCATGTCACATGTGCAACCAGAGGAAAAAAAACTCCACACACAGAGACGCATACAAAGCTCTCCCTCGAACTCCATTTGGCAAATCTGACCATAATTCTATCCTCCTGCTTTCTGCTTACAAGCAAAAACTAAAGCAGGAAGTACCAGTGACTCCCTCATTACGGAAGTGGTCAGATGACGAGGATGCTACACTACAGTATTGTTTTGCCAGCACAGACTGGAATATGTTCCGGGATTTATCCAATGGCAATGAGGAGTACACCACCTCAGTCATCGGCTTCATCAATAAGTGCATCGATGACGTTGTCCCCACAGTGACCGTACGTACATATCCCAACCAGAGGCCATGGATTACAGGCAACAACCGCACCGAGCTAAAGGCTAGAGCTGCCACTTTCAAGGAGCGGGACATTAATCCGGACGCTTATAAGAAATCCCGCTATGCCCTCAGACAAACCATCAAACAAGCAAAGCGTCAATACAGGACTAAGATTGAATCCTACTACACCGGCTCTGACGCTCGTCGGATGTGGCAGGGCTTGCAATCTATTATGGACTACAAAGGGAAACCCAGCCACGAGCTGCCCAGTGACGTTAGCCTACCAGACAATCTAAATGCCTTTTATGCTCGGTTTGAGGCAAGCAACACTGAAGCATGCATGAAAGCACCAGCTGTTCCGGATAACTGTGTGATCACGCTCTCTGTAGCCAAAAGTGGTAGACCTGATCACCGACAACGATAAGACAGCCAATAGCGAGGAGGTCAGACTACCAGGACAACAACCTCTCCCTCAATGTGAGCAATACAAAGGAGTCGATCGTGGACTACAGGAAAAGGAGGGCAGAGGACGCCCCTATTCACATCCACAGGGTTGTAGTGTAGCAGGTCGAGAGTTTTAAGTTCCTTGGTGTCCACAATACCAACAAACTATCATGGTCAAAAGACACCAAGACAGTCGTGAAGAGGGCACGACAACACTTTTCCCCCCTCAGGAGTGAAATTATTTTTGCATGGGGTTCCCAGATACTCAAAAAGTTTTACAGCTGCACCATCGAGAGCATCCTGACCGGTTGCATCACCGCCTGGTATGGTAACTGCTCAGCATCTGACCGTAAGGCGCTACAGAGGGTAGTGTGTACAGCCCAGTACATCACTGGGGCCAAGATTCCTGACATCCAGGACAATTCATCAAATGGCCACCCGGACTATTTACATTGACCCCGCCCCTGTTCCCGTCCCCGTCGTCCGTCGTCCATCGCCCCGCCCCCGCCCCCCCGTCCCCGTCGCCCCCGCCCCCGTCTGCCCCCGTCGTCCCCGTCCCCCGTCCCCTGTCCCCGCCCCCGTCCCCCCCCGTCCCCCCCGTCCCCCCGCCCCCGTCTGCTACTTGCTGTTTATTATCTTATCAATTTACCCCTACCTACATGTACAAATGACCTCGACTAACCGGTACCCCCTGTACATAGCCTCTGTATTGTTATTTTATTGTCTTTTTATAATTTTTTACTTTAGATTATTTAACAAATATTTTTCTTAACTCTATTTCTTGAACTGCACTGTTGGATAAGGGCTTTTAAGTAAGCGTTTCACGGTGAGGTCTACGGCTGTTGTATTTGGCGCATGTGACAAATAAAATGTGATTTGAGTTGATTTTGATTTCAATTGTGTGATGTCGGGGACGCAAGGTTGTGTTCCAAACGAAACAACTACGAGGGGGTCTTGCTCTAGTTCGTCAACGGCACAGCTCAGAGAGCTAAATAAATAACCTTATAGTTGAGTTCTTTGAGTCATAAAAGTGCATTGAAATTACTTTAGGAACTGTGCACACTTTGGAGAGGTGTGTGGCCACTTGGAAACACCAGTTAGTCCCTCTCACTCAAACCCTTGTCATTTTTTGGTCTTATGTTGCACCTACCCCACATTTTCCAGGAATGGTCTGATCATGTTATTGAACGTATCCAGAGAATTTTCCGATTTCGTTATCAACAAATGCGGTGACAAGTACAGTAACTGTAAAATGCCCATAAAATCAACAACAGTGTAATTTTTGGATTCAGTCTTGTGTCAGATGAACTGTTGTGTCCTCACCTTTGGTCTAATCTTTGTCCCATTAACTCCAAACTGTTACCATTCAATTTCTACAAAGGTTATGCATATGCTTCTCACAGTTATTCTCTAAGGAAAATTTAAATTTAGCCCTGTCTGTATAGGCCAATTCCCACCAGTGTAAAGGGTTAAAGAGCTTGTCACACTGCGAAGGCATCCATCTGCACAATGTTGGCTTCAATCAATAGATAGAGTAATGGCTTGCAATGAGAAGGAGTGAGGAGCATTACTCTCTCTCTCTATCTCGCTCTCTCTCTCTCTCCCCCTCTGTCTCTATATCTCTCAACCGCCTCTCTCTCTTTCTGTTTATCTCTCTCCAGCTCTCTCGTTGTGTTGCTCTATCTTTCTCTCTCCCTGTCCCCCTCACTCTCTCTCTCTCTCTCTCACTTCAATTCAATTCAATTGGCTTTATTGGCATGGGAAACATATGTTAACATTGCCAAAGCAACTGAAGTAGATAATATACAAAAGTGAAATAAACAATAAAAAATGAACAGTAAACATTACACTCACAGAAGTTCCAAAATACATTTCAAATGTCATATTATGTCTATATACAGTTGAAGTCGGAAGTTTACATACACATAGGTTGGAGTCATTAATTTCTTGTTAACAAACTATAGTTTTGGCAAGTCGGTTAGGACATCTACTTTGCGCATGACACAAGTAATTTTTTCCAACAATTGTTAACAGACATATTATTTCACTGTATCACAATTCCAGTGGGTCAGAAGTTTACATACACTAAGTTGACTGTGCCTTTAAACAGCTTGTACAATTCCAGAAAATGATGTCATGGCTTTAGAAGCTTTCTGATAGTCTAATTGACATCATTTGAGTCAATTGGAGGTGTACCTGTGGATGTATTTCAAGGCCTACCTTCAAACTCAGTGCCTCTTTGCTTGACATCATGGGAAAATCAGAAGAAATCAGCCAAGACCTCAGCAAAAGAATTGTAGACCTCCACAAGTCTGGTTCATCCTTGGGAGCAATTTCCAAACGCCTGAAGGTACCACGTTCATCTATACAAACAATACTACGCAAGTATAAACACCATGGGACCACGCAGCCATCATACCGCTCAGGAAGGAGACGCGTTCTGTCTCCTAGAGATGAACATACTTTGGTGCGAAAAGTGCAAATCAATCCCAGAACAACAGCAAAGGACCTTGTGAAGATGCTGGAGGAAACAGGTACAAAAGTACCTATATCCACAGTAAAACGAGTCCTATGTCGACATAACCTGAAAGGCCGCTCAGCAAAGGAAGAAGCCACTGCTCCAAAACCGCCATAAAAAAGCCAGACTACGTTTTGCAACTGCACATGGGGACAAAGATCGTACTTTTTGGGAGAAATGTCCTCTGGTCTGATGAAACAAAAATAGAACTGTTTTGCTATAATGACCATCGTTATGTTTGGAAGAATAAGGCCGGAAGGCTTGCAAGCCGAAGAACGCCATCCCAACCATGAAGCACGGGGGTGATCAGTCCTCGATTCCAAATATTGGGGAAGATGACAGAGCTGAGGATGATGTTAAAGAGTTTAAGTATAGCCAATTGGAATTTGTTGTCTGTATATTTTATCATTTCATTGAGGGATTCCATCAACACCACAGGCCTTTTTGGGTTGGAGGGTTTTTATTGAGTCCTGTAGTTCATTCAAGGTAATTGGAGAAACCAGTGGGTTCTGATAGTCTTTAATAGTTGATTCTAAGATTTGTATTTGATTATTCTCTCTCTCTCTCTGTCTATCTTTCTCTCCCTCTCCTCCCTCCCCATCCTTGCCTCCTTCCCTCTCTCTGCCACTCTCTCCCTCTCTCCCTCCCCCTCCATCCTCTCTCTCCCTCCCCCTACCGCTTTCTCTGTACCCAGAAACACCCTCCCTGGGAGAGAGGCAGCAGGGAGTCGCTCTGGCCTGGTTCATCTTTCTAGCAGCATGATTGGTATTGACAGGCCCAGGACTGACAGAACCTTTGTATTGGCACTATTACTCAAGAGGAATGTCCTCTTCTCTATAGGCTGTTGTCTTTTCTCTGTCCTGTAGAGGAATGTCCTCTTCTCTATAGGCTGTTGTCTTTTCTCTGTCCTGTAGAGGAATGTCCTCTTCTCTATAGGCTGTTGTCTTTTCTCTGTCCTGTAGAGGAATGTCCTCTTCTCTATAGGCTGTTGTCTTTTCTCTGTCCTGTAGAGGAATGTCCTCTTCTCTATAGGCTGTTGTCTTTTCTCTGTCCTGTAGAGGAATGTCCTCTTCTCTATAGGCTGTTGTCTTTTCTCTGTCCTGTAGAGGAATGTCCTCTTCTCTTTAGGCTGTTGTCTTTTCTCTGTCCTGTAGAGGAATGTCCTCTTCTCTATAGGCTGTTGTCTTTTCTCTGTCCTGTAGAGGAATGCCCTCTTCTCTATAGGCTGTTGTCTTTTCTCTGTCCTGTAGAGGAATGTCCTCTTCTCTCTAGGCTTTTGTCTTTTCTCTGTCCTGTAGAGGAATGTCCTCTTCTCTATAGGCTGTTGTCTTTTCTCTGTCCTGTAGAGGAATGTCCTCTTCTCTATAGGCTGTTGTCTTTTCTCTGTCCTGTAGAGGAATGTCCTCTTCTCTATAGGCTGTTGTCTTTTCTCTGTCCTGTAGAGGAATGTCCTCTTCTCTATAGGCTGTTGTCTTTTCTCTGTCCTGTAGAGGAATGTCCTCTTCTCTATAGGCTGTTGTCTTTTCTCTGTCCTGTAGAGGAATGTCCTCTTCTCTATAGGCTGTTGTCTTTTCTCTGTCCTGTAGAGGAATGTCCTCTTCTCTTTAGGCTGTTGTCTTTTCTCTGTCCTGTAGAGGAATGTCCTCTTCTCTATAGGCTGTTGTCTTTTCTCTGTCCTGTAGAGGAATGCCCTCTTCTCTATAGGCTGTTGTCTTTTCTCTGTCCTGTAGAGGAATGTCCTCTTCTCTCTAGGCTTTTGTCTTTTCTCTGTCCTGTAGAGGAATGTCCTCTTCTCTATAGGCTGTTGTCTTTTCTCTGTCCTGTAGAGGAATGTCCTCTTCTCTATAGGCTGTTGTCTTTTCTCTGTCCTGTAGAGGAATGTCCTCTTCTCTATAGGCTGTTGTCTTTTCTCTGTCCTGTAGAGGAATGTCCTCTTCTCTATAGGCTGTTGTCTTTTCTCTGTCCTGTAGAGGAATGTCCTCTTCTCTATAGGCTGTTGTCTTTTCTCTGTCCTGTAGAGGAATGTCCTCTTCTCTATAGGCTGTTGTCTTTTCTCTGTCCTGTAGAGGAATGTCCTCTTCTCTATAGGCTGTTGTCTTTTCTCTGTCCTGTAGAGGAATGTCCTCTTCTCTATAGGCTGTTGTCTTTTCTCTGTCCTGTAGAGGAATGTCCTCTTCTCTATAGACTGTTGTCTTTTCTCTGTCCTGTAGAGGAATGTCCTCTTCTCTATAGACTGTTGTCTTTTCTCTGTCCTGTAGAGGAATGTCCTCTTCTCTATAGACTGTTGTCTTTTCTCTGTCCTGTAGAGGAATGTCCTCTTCTCTATAGGCTGTTGTCTTTTCTCTGTCCTGTAGAGGAATGTCCTCTTCTCTATAGGCTGTTGTCTTTTTTTTGTCCTGTAGAGGAATGTCCTCTTCTCTATAGGCTGTTGTCTTTTTTTTGTCCTGTAGAGGAATGTCCTCTTCTCTATAGGCTGTTGTCTTTTTTTTTGTCCTGTAGAGGAATGTCCTCTTCTCTATAGGCTGTTGTCTTTTTTTGTCCTTTAGCGATCATTTTCTCTTTCAGATTGTTGCTGTCAAACAAAACGTGACAACGCCAAGCTGGTTCATTTTGTCTCCATCTCATGCGATATTGTTATATTAACACCCACTATGAACCAATCTGTGGTCTGTTTAAAATAAACCACCAGTTATGTGATGAAATGCAGAGAGAGAAAAAAAATACCTTTTTGTCTGTGGAATGAAATACCGTATGTGAAAGTGCAGTGAGCACATTGCTAGATGGGCAAACATGTAATGAGTCCACAACATGATAGATGTGGTAATGGATCCACAATATGATAGATGTGGTAATGGATCAACACCATGATAGAGTTGGTAATGGATCCACACTATGATAGATGTGGTAATGGGTCAACACCATGATAGAGTTGGTAATGGATCCACACCATGATAGATGTGGTAATGGATCAACACTATGATAGATGTGGTAATGGATCCACACTATGATAGAGTTGGTAATGGATCCACACCATGATAGATGTGGTAATGGATCCACACTATGATAGATGTGGTAATGGATCAACACCATGATAGATGTGGTAATGGATCCACACTATGATAGAGTTGGTAATGGATCCACACCATGATAGAGTTGGTAATGGATCCACACTATGATAGATGTGGTAATGGGTCAACACCATGATAGAGTTGGTAATGGATCCACACCATGATAGATGTGGTAATGGATCAACATTATGATAGATGTGGTAATGGATCCACACTATGATAGAGTTGGTAATGGATCCACACCATGATAGATGTGGTAATGGATCCACACTATGATAGATGTGGTAATGGATCAACACCATGATAGATGTGGTAATGGATCCACACTATGATAGATGTGGTAATGGATCCACACTATGATAGAGTTGGTAATGGATCCACACCATGATAGATGTGGTAATGGATCCACACTATGATAGATGTGGTAATGGATCCACACTATGACAGATGTGGTAATGGATCAACACCATGATAGATGTGGTAATGGGTCCACAATATGATAGATGGGATAATGGATCCACACTATGATAGATGTGATAATGGATCCACACTATGATAGATGTGGTAATGGATCCACACTATGATAGATGTGGTAATGGATCCACACTATGATAGATGTGGTAATGGATCCACACTATGATAGAGTTGGTAATGGATCCACACCATGATAGATGTGGTAATGGATCCACACTATGATAGATGTGGTAATGGATCCACACTATGACAGATGTGGTAATGGATCAACACCATGATAGATGTGGTAATGGGTCCACAATATGATAGATGGGATAATGGATCCACACTATGATAGATGTGATAATGGATCCACACTATGATAGATGTGGTAATGGATCCACACTATGATAGATGTGGTAATGGATCCACACCATGATAGATGTGGTAATGGATCCACACTATGATAGAGGTGGTAATGGATCCACACTATGATAGATGTGGTAATGGATCCACACTATGATAGATGTGGTAATGGATCCACACTATGACAGATGTGGTAATGGATCCACACCATGATAGATGTGGTAATGGATCGACAATATGATAGATGGGATAATGGATCCACACTATGATAGATGTGGTAATGGATCCACACTATGATAGATGTGGTAATGGATCCACACCATGATAGATGTGGTAATGGATCCACACTATGACAGATGTGGTAATGGATCCACACTATGATAGATGTGGTAATGGATCCACACTATGATATATGTGGTAATGGATCCACACCATGATAGATGTGGTAATGGATCCACAATATGATAGATGGGATAATGGATCCACACTATGATAGATGTGGTAATGGATCCACACCATGATAGATGTGGTAATGGATCCACACCATGATAGATGTGGTAATGGATCCACACTATGATAGATGTGGTAATGGATCCACACTATGATAGAAGTGGTAATGGATCCACACTATGACAGATGTGGTAATGGATCCACACTATGATAGATGTGGTAATGGATCCACACTATGATAGATGTGGTAATGGATCCACACTATGACAGATGTGGTAATGGATCCACACTATGATAGATGTGGTAATGGATCCACACTATGACAGATGTGGTAATGGATCCACACTATGATAGATGTGGTAATGGATCAACACTATGATAGATGTGGTAATGGATCCACACTATGACAGATGTGGTAATGGATCAACACCATGATAGATGTGGTAATGGGTCCACAATATGATAGATGGGATAATGGATCCACACTATGATAGATGTGGTAATGGATCCACACTATGATAGATGTGGTAATGGATCCACACTATGACAGATGTGGTAATGGATACACACTATGATAGATGGGGTAATGGATCCACACTATGATAGAGGTGGTAATGGATCCACACTATGATAGATGTGGTAATGGATCCACACTATGATAGATGTGGTAATGGATCAACACTATGACAGATGTGGTAATGGATCCACACTATAGAATATGTGATAATGGATCCCAGTACAGAAATGTAGCTAGTGGGTCCTGTGGGACTATAGTGGTTATAGCATTAAAATACAATCGGTCCTAACATGCTCTGAATAATACTAATATAGACTGTGAGTGTCCCAAATGTCACCCTATTCCCTATACAGTGCACTACTTTTGACCACAGACCTATCAGCAACTAATTCGCTAGTTATGTGTGTCCCAAAATGGCCCTGGCCAAAAGTAGTGCACTATAAAGGGAATAGGGTGCCATTTTGGAAGCAAACCCTGTTCTCTACAGACACTGTTGCTCCAGGTTAGCTTCTACATACTAGTGTTTGTCATTTCAAACAAGCCAAATTCCCTTACAAAATTTTTAGAGCAAATCCATGAATATTAAATACCATGGCTTGCTCCTAATCAAAGTGTGTGTACATCCATGAGCGGCATCCTGAATAGGATCAGCTCCTGATTTGAAATGCATCCAAGATCTAAATGTATTGCCGCGCCAGGAAGCTGTGTGTTTTCATCTCTCTGTTTTGATGATAAATAGTGTCCTTCAAAACATATTAGGAATAATAGCGTGTATCATGTTATAAATCAGTGTAGCAGGGGCGATGGGCCCAGGGGGGCTCCCACAGTGATGGAGCTCAACGTACACAGATTACCCAGATTACCCAGCAAGCAATAAGAGACATACAATACACACACATTTCTTACTAAGGAGCACAACGAGGAGAGAGAGAGAGAGAGAGAGAGAGAGAGAGAGAGAGAGAGAGAGAGAGAGAGAGAGAGAGAGAGAGGTGTGTAAAAACTCCCTTTAATTGTTCATATGAGGGGAGCAGGGAAAAGGAGGATGAGGAGGGAAGAGGAGTGCAACTGCAAAACAAGTCTTCATCATTTTGTTCTTCGTTTACAGTGTCGAGAAAAAAGTTTAGTTTATCAGCGGCTCATTTGCTAGTTGGTTTCTTCCCTAAATGGCCCTGGTTAAAAGTAGTGCACCACAAAGGGAATAGGGTGCCATTTGGGACACACCCTGTATATCTGGGACAATATACTGATGTAATTAACTAGAGAGAGTCCTAGCTACTTATTGACTGTGAGTACAGTGGAGAGAGATAGAGAGAGAGAGAGAGAGAGTAGTGATTCCTGTGACCTGAGGTCAGCTGGAAATACAAAGCAGAAACACCCAAGGGTTCAGTCCCAAATGGAACCCTATTCCCTTTAAAGTGCACTACATTTGACCAGAACTCATAAGGCCCTGGTCAAATGCGGTGCACTATAACTGACCAATAATTGAATTGAGGGTAAAACGAGGACATGTGAGGTTTTAGGATGAATCCAGAGTAAAACAAGGACATGTGATGTTTTAGGATGAATCCAGGGTAGGACAAGGACATCCAACTGTGATGTTTTAGGATGAATCCAGGGTAGGACAAGGACATCCAACTGTGATGTTTTAGGATGAATCCAGGGTAGGACAAGGACATCCAACTGTGATGTTTTAGGATGAAGAGGTCAGGAGAGGAAGACGTGATGAGAAACAAACAGAAATGTGACGAAGAAGGTTTGAGTTTCTTAGATTAGATTAGATTCAACAAACGTTATTGCCAATGTGGAAAATGTGTCTTGGGATTCACTCACGTAAAAATAGACATTAAAAACATCAAAAAGATCATTAAACAAAGCATCCAAGTACAACAGGAGCCAAAAAGGTTGCAGTCTGTTCTCTTTCTGATGTCCTTTAATAGCAGTGTTATTTTAACACCTTTCAGAGTCAATACAGAGACACGCCTCTCTTTCAGATGTCCTTTAATAGCAGTGTTATTTTAACACCTTTCAGAGTCAATACAGAGACACGCCTCTCTTTCAGATGTCCTTTAATAGCAGTGTTATTTTAACACCTTTCAGAGTCAAAACAGAGACACGCCTCTCTTTCAGATGTCCTTTAATAGCAGTGCTATTTTAACACCTTTCAGAGTCAATACAGAGACACGCCTCTCTTTCAGATGTCCTTTAATAGCAGTGCTATTTTAACACCTTTCAGTGTCAAAACAGAGACACGCCTCTCTTTCAGATGTCCTTTAATAGCAGTGCTATTTTAACACCTTTCAGAGTCAATACAGAGACACGCCTCTCTTTCAGATGTCCTTTAATAGCAGTGCTATTTTAACACCTTTCAGAGTCAATACAGAGACACGCCTCTCTTTCAGATGTCCTTTAATAGCAGTGTTATTTTAACACCTTCAGAGTCAATACAGAGACATGCCTCTCTTTCAGATATCCTGTAATACCACCTTTCATACACCCCCAATTGGTCGTCAGAACAATTGTCTCCCATTAATTTTTATTTTATTAAAATAGAGATCAGTATATCTGCAGATATTGTTACAGCAGTTCCAACTCCTTCTGTATGGAGTCTCTATCTGCTAGCCTGATAAACCACTTATAGAAAAATGAATGTCTCTTTATCACCATCAATTAAACCAGTCTGATGTAGTGTACTGTCCAATTGCAGTACTCTGTCTATAACTAATTTCTGCTTTATTGAGAGATGAAACCAGTCTGTATGTACTGTAGAATTACAGTACTCTGTATTTTAACTCATTCAGTAGGGCTCTTCAGCTGGACAAGAGGTCCAGATAAACCAACTGACTGTGTCATCAGTTCTGTTTTTTTATTTAAACGAGGAGTGAAGTCTTTCTGTAGAATGAAAACCCCCAGTTCTATTTGCAGTATAGAACTGTGGTACTACTATCTGCTGGCCATATGAGTCCACCAAGCCCAGCTCAGTTAATCACTACCGTTGTGACAATGAGTCGTCATAATGCCGCATTAAATGTACTGTGCATTATCCTTGGGGGCGTTGGCAGACACAATGTAAGTAACTTAATTCATGTCCCCCCTAATTGTCCTGAATACCTTTGTTAATCCTACAGCTATTGGATGCAGTAATCAGAGCCTATAAACCAGAGTTACACTGTCAATACTGAGACAATGTGCAATAGTAGGAAGACCACTTTATACAGCTGACCCTGCACTATCAGCTCCAGTGTAAATAACATGAGCATGTCTACCTCCTGATAAGCTTTCCAGTAAAGCATTAAAAACAACCAAGCAACACAGAAAAGTGCTAAAAACTGCCCATATTAACATATGGAGCCTGAGAAACAAGGTCCATGAAGTCAATAACTTGCTTGTAACAGATGACATTCAATATTCTGACTATCTCTGAAACTCACTTAGATAATACCTGTGATGTGGTAGCATCGTGTGGTAGCAATACATGGTTATAACATCTACAGAAAAGACAGAAATGCCAAGGGTGGAGGTGTTGCGGTTTATATTCAGATCCACATTCCTGTAAAGCTAGAGAAGATCTAACAGTAGCTAAGATGGGGAGAAGTCTGTCCATGAAAAAAAAGAGCTGCTCTGCCTTCTTAACAACACTATCAACAAGGCAGGTCCTACAGGCCCTAGTTTTGTCATACCTGGACTACTGTTCAGTCATGTGGTCAGGTACCACAAATAGGGACTTGGGAAAAATGTTATTTACACGGAGAGCTAACATTAATGACATGGATGTCAATCTCTCATGGCTCAAAGTGGAGGAGAGATTTACTTAATCACGACTTGTATTTATGAGAGGTATTGACTTGTTGAATGCACCGAGCTGTCTGTTTGAACTATTGGCGCACAGCTCGGACACCCATGCATACCCCACAAGACATGCCACCAGAGGTCTCTTCACAGTCCCCAAGTCCAGAACAGACTATGGGAGGCGCACAGTACTAAATAGAGCCATGACTACATGGAGCCATGACTACATGGAACTCTATTCCACATCAGGTAACTGATGCAAGCAGTAGAATCAGATTTAAAAAGCATATTCACCTTATGGAACAGTGGGGACTGTGAAGCAACACAAAAATAGGCACAGACAAATGCATACATACACATGATAACATACGCACTATACACACACGAACACATGGATTTTGCGTTGTAGATATGTGGTAGTGGAGTATGGGCCTGAGGGCACACATTTAATGTTGTACAATCTGTAATGTATTTATTGTAATGTTTTTTAAAATTGTATTAACTGCCTTAAATTTGCTTACACCAGGAAGAGTAGCTGCTGCTTTGGCAGGAACTAACAAGGATCCATAATAAACCCCAGGAAGAGTAGCTGCTGCCTTGGCAGGAACTAATGGGGATCCATAATAAACACCAGGAAGAGTAGCTGCTGCCTTGGCAGGAACTAACGGGGATCCATAATAAACCCCAGGAAGAGTAGCTGCTGCTTTGGCAGGAACTAACGAGGATCCATAATAAACACCAGGAAGAGTAGCTACTGCACCCAATCAAAGGATCAGAGAATGAATCTAGTACTGAAAGCGTAAGCTACAGCTAGCTAGCACTGCAGTGCATATAAAATGTGTTTGAATAGTTGACTCAAAGAGAGAGAAAGACAATAGTTGAACAGTTTGGAACAATACAATGTTTTCCAAAACGAAGAAGAAACAAGAGAGAGAGAGAGAGATTGTCATTTAGTTTTCAGTTTCAAATTCAGCTCGCTAGTTTAGCCTACTGAATCACCCCTGCTCACACAGAGGGATGCTATGTTAGCTAGCCGACTATGACTATACAACACAACACTAGGACTCTTCCGAGTCATCGCTGGTGTAACTTCTTACTGACAGTACACTAACGGTTAAGTGATTTACGTGTGCATCTACGTTGTAAACTTTCATTCAGTCTAGGTCGTAGCAACCTCACGATGAGTACAGGGAACGTTCTAGTATCACGCAGTAGCCGCAACCTATCGCTGTTACACTGAACTGGGTGAATGGAATATGAATGAAAGAGTCATCCATAATGCTGTAGCCTTAAATGGCACTGACCGTCACTGGAGTCCACATAACACAGTTATAGAAAGAAGATAAATGGTCACTTTCTTATCTTGAATGTAACAAAGTAAAAGAGTTTGTCGGTTCGGTTTACATAAGTGATGCGGGATTTGTCATCATATCTCAGGATTCATCTCAAAAGGCCTCCCAGGCTTGTGTCTCCTCAGAGATATTAAATCTGTTGATCGGTAAGCTGCTCTGACATCACTAAACAACAGCATTACATCCCTGTGTGTTAAGTAAGAAACAAACTGACAAGTTGTAAAAAAATAAATATATACAAAATTATAATAATGCCACTTAAAACAGCAGCTCTGCAAAACAAAAACACAGAGAGAGCGTGAGAGAGTGAGAGAGCGAGAGAGAGAATTGAGTCAGCCTGCAGACACAGTGTTGACCAAGGTAGGCGTTTCCATGTTGATTAAATCCAAAGATTTAATCGAGAGAGAGAGAGAGAGAGAGAGAGAGAGAGACAGAGAGAGAGAGAGAGAGAGAGAGACAGAGAGAGAGACAGAGAGAGAGACAGAGAGAGAGACAGAGACAGAGACAGAGAGAGAGAGAGAGAGAGAGAGAGAGAGAGAGAGAGAGAGAGAGAGAGAGAGAGAGAGAGAGAGAGAGAGAGAGAGAGAGAGACAGAGAGAGAGAGAGACAGAGAGAGACAGAGACAGAGACAGAGACAGAGACAGAGACAGAGAGAGAGAGAGAGAGAGAGAGAGAGAGAGAGAGAGAGAGAGAGAGAGAGAAGAAAAGAGCGTCATTCTTTCTGTGACAGAGAGGTATTGATTCGCAAAAAAGTCCCAAATAGCACCCTATTCTCTATGTAGTGCACTACTTTAGACTTTACTTTAGTGCACTACATAGGGAAGATGGTGTCATTTGGGAGGTAAATGCTTTTATTATGGGTCCTTTGTGTTCACCAGCCGATACAGATCAAAGCCCTGGCCTCTGGATAAGAACAACGGCACGTTCAATAATATCTCAAATGGTCTCCTAAATACCAATTGAAGAGGTTTTAAGCTGATTGTTGGCAGTTGTAAGTGTTGTTCAGAGGGGTTTGAGCCTGGACTAATATGGGCTGTAAATGGACAACCCTGACTTGCTCCAGTAAGGGAACATAGAATCAAATAATTCACCGCTTGAAAGACAACAATGCTACAGACAGGACATTTAATAAAACATAAATACAAAAATAGTACAGACGACACCTGAAATCAGACAGGACATTAAATGTAAGACGGTAGTACAGACGACACCTGAAATCAGACAGGACATTAAATGTAAGACGGTGGTACAGACGACACCTGAAATCAGACAGGACATTAAATGTAAGACGGTGGTGCAGACGACACCTGAAATCAGACAGGACATTAAATGTAAGACGGTAGTGCAGACGACACCTGAAACCAGACAGGACATTAAATGTAAGACGGTGGTACAGACGACACCTGAAATCAGACAGGACATTAAATGTAAGACGGTAGTGCAGACGACACCTGAAATCAGACAGGACATTAAATGTAAGACGGTGGTACAGACGACACCTGAAATCAGACAGGACATTAAATGTAAGACGGTGGTACAGACGACACCTGAAATCAGACAGGACATTAAATGTAAGACGGTAGTGCAGACGACACCTGAAATCAGACAGGACATTAAATGTAAGACGGTAGTACAGACGACACCTGAAACCAGACAGGACATTAAATGTAAGATGGTGGTACTGACGACACCTGAGACCATTTGAGGAAGAGAGAGGTAGAGAGAGGAGAGGGAGGAAGAGGAAGAGGAAGGTAAGGGGAGAAGAAGGAGGAAGCCACTGAGGTAGAAATAGGATAACAAAAGTGCAAAATTATTCTATGCGAACCTGATTAGGAAAATATGTCTGTAATGGAACATAGAAACATAGAAAGTCAATAAAAATATATTGAAAAATGAATCATGATGTAGCCATTATAGGCTGGTGTCTCCGTAATTGTATATAGGCGTACAGTACAAAACCCACAAATATACGAACAATTAAACAATATATCCTTTTTAATAAAATCATGATGTTGCCTACTGTGGGAGGAATACAAGACCAGAAAAGCAGGGCGGTGTACCAGTCCTGATGAATCCAAATGAAGAACTCAGACGTTGCATCAGCTAGCAACAAGCTAGCAGCGAAACAGCCCCAAACTACTCTAAACATTCAGAAACAGCCGCAAACTACTCTAAACATTCAGAAACAGCCCCAAACTACTCTAAACATTCCGAAACAGCCCCAAACTACTCTAAACATTCAGAAACAACCCCAAACTACTCTAAACATTCAGAAACAGCCCCAAACTACTCTAAACATTCAGAAACAGCCCCAAACTACTCTAAACATTCAGAAACAGTCCCAAACTACTCTAAACATTCAGAAACAGCCCCAAACTACTCTAAACATTCAGAAAGAACCCCAAACTACTCTAAACATTCAGAAACAGCCCCAAACTACTCTAAACATTCAGAAAGAACCCCAAACTACTCTAAACATTCAGAAACAGCCCCAAACTACTCTAAACATTCAGAAACAGACCCAAACTACTCTAAACATTCAGAAACAGTCCCAAACTACACTACACATTCAGAAACAGCCGCAAACTACTCTAAACATTCAGAAACAGCCCCAAACTACTCTAAACATTCAGAAACAGTCCCAAACTACACTACACATTCAGAAACAGCCGCAAACTACTCTAAACATTCAGAAACAGCCCCAAACTACTCTAAACATTCAGAAACAGCCCCAAACTACTCTAAACATTCAGAAACAGCCCCAAACTACTCTAAACATTCAGAAACAGACCCAAACTACTCTAAACATTCAGAAACAGACCCAAACTACTCTAAACATTCAGAAACAGACCCAAACTACTCTAAACATTCAGAAACAGACCCAAACTACTCTAAACATTCAGAAACAACCCGGCTCCACACAGCCCCGCTCCACACAGCTCGGCATCATATTTCCTTTATAATACACTGCTGTTGACCAGGGCCCAATAAAAGCAGTTTACTGTATTGGGACTATGGATCTACCCTGTTCAGAAGTAGTGCTCTGTATTAGGTAATAGGATGCCATTTAGAACACAGGCTGAAGATGTGTGTATTCATCCTCAGCATGATGTGGATGTCGATTCAGATCATCAACACTGATTCACTAGAGGACAGGATGATTCAGATCATTAACACTGACTCACTAGAGGACAGGATGATTCAGATCATCAACACTGATTCACTAGAGGACAGGATGATTCAGATCATTAACACTGATTCAGTAGAGGACAGGATGATTCAGATCATCAACACTGATTCACTAGAGGACAGGATGATTCAGATCATCAACACTGATTCAGTAGAGGACAGGACTGTTCAGATCCTGTCTCCATTAAAACTTAGGGCTAGGCCCATTTTTTCTCAACCTCTACCTGAATGACGTGCCCAAAGTAAACTGCCTGTTGCTCAGGCCCTGAAGCCAGGATATGCATATAATTGGTACCATTGGAAAGGAGACACTTTGAGGTTTGTAGAAATATTAAAATACTGTAGGAAAATATAACACAATAGATATGGTATCTCCTCTCCTCTTAAATCCTCATCCTCTTAGAAATGGCAAGTAGGTCATATTGAAAATGAGCTCCCTGGATGCAATTCCTATGGCTTCCACAGGGTGTCAGAAGTCTATGTTCAAGGTTTCAGGCTTGTAACTTCGAAAACGAATAAGAAATATCAGTTTTAGTACAGTCTTATAAATTCGTATTTGCGCGCGCCATTGAAGACAGGACGCACTTGCTAAAATCGGTTTCATATTGAACATACTTCTTTCCGTGAGAAATATAATAGTTTGATTACATTTTAGGGTATCTGAGAAGTAAATAGAAACTTATTTTGACTTGTTGAAACAAAGTTTAGGGGTAGATTTTCGGATTCCTTTCTCTGCAAGTTGAATGAGTGGATTACTCAAATCGATGGGAAATAAAGACTTTTTGGAATATAAAGAAGGATTTTATCTAACAAAACGACACTACATGTTATAGCTGGGACCCTTTGGATGACAAATCAGAGGAAGATTTTCAAAAAGTAAGTGAATATTTAAATCGCTATTTGTGAATTCATGAAACCTGTGCTGGTGGGAAAAATATTTTGATGTGGGGCACCGTCCTCAAACAATCACATGGCATGTTTTCACTGTAATAGCTACTGTAAATCGGACAGTGCAGTTAGATTAACAAGAATTTAAGCTTTCAATCGATATAAGACACTTATTTGTACCTAAATGTTTAATATCCATCGTTTTTTACGATTATTTATTAGAATTTGCGCCGCCCTCCAGTTTCACCCGGAAGTCGTCCCGCTGGCGGGACGCCTAGTCCTATGGATGACCATCACACTCTCATTGTCCGTCATTCACAGCTTGTCATTAAACACCAGAAATTCACAGCTGTGCTGTCTAACATGTCAGTAAATACCAGAGATTTTCTGCTAAAAAGAAAGTTGTTTATTAATTATGAAATTCTGAAAAAAATATGAATAACATTCCACACACGAGGCCAGTAGGTAATTTGACTGCAGGAAATGGCTACACTGACAACAGGTGGTTGATCCAAGACAAGGTCTGTGCTGTGAAATTAGACATCGGCAGTTCGTCGCGGGTTCACGAGCTACAGCATATTTTCCTTCTTTCACGTATTGCGTTTTACAATCTCTAGATACCGTTTCATCTTGTTAGAAGAAAATCTGTCGTTTAGAAGAGAAACTAGGATTACTTTGGTTAGGGAAAGGAGGGGGGGGAACTGGCACATTTATGTGGATTAATAGATCGCCTCAGTAGAGCTCGTGATGCTCAGTCATTTAACATTAAAAACAAACAAAAAACACTGAAATACTTTACGACAGCATTCCAAATGGCACCCTGTTCCCTATATAGAGTACACTGCTTTTGACCAAGGTGGCACCCTGTTCCCTATATAGAGTACACTACTTTTGACCAAGGTGGCACCCTGTTCCCTATATAGAGTACACTACTTTTGACCAAGGTGGCACCCTGTTCCCTATATAGAGTACACTACTTTTGACCAGGGTGGCACCCTGTTCCCTATATAGAGTACACTACTTTTGACCAAGGTGGCACCCTATTCTCTATTATAGTACACTACTTTTGACCAGGGTGGCACCCTATTCTCTATTATAGTACACTGCTTTTGACCAAGGTGGCACCCTATTCTCTATTATAGTACACTGCTTTTGACCAAGGTGGCACCCTATTCTCTATTATAGTACACTACTTTTGACCAGGGTGGCACCCTATTCTCTATTATAGTACACTGCTTTTGACCAAGGTGGCACCCTATTCTCTATTATAGTACACTGCTTTTGACCAAGGTGGCACCCTATTCTCTATTATAGTACACTACTTTTGACCAGGGTGGCACCCTGTTCCCTATATAGAGTACACTACTTTTGACCAAGGTGGCACCCTATTCTCTATTATAGTACACTGCTTTTGACCAAGGTGGCACCCTATTCTCTATTATAGTACACTGCTTTTGACCAAGGTGGCACCCTATTCTCTATTATAGTACACTGCTTTTGACCAAGGTGGCACCCTATTCTCTATTATAGTACACTACTTTTGACCGAGGTGGCACCCTATTCTCTATTATAGTACACTACTTTAGACCAAGGTGGCACCCTATTCTCTATTATAGTACACTACTTTTGACCAAGGTGGCACCCTATTCTCTATTATAGTACACTACTTTTGACCAAGGTGGCACCCTATTCTCTAATTATAGTACACTGCTTGTCAAGACGGTTATATCATTCTGTATGTTATAGGGGGGGCTATTTTGGAACACTCATCCTACAACTTTAATTACGCACACGGACTCCAAAGCCCTGTTTACACAAAGAGTACGAGTCGTCGTGGTGACAGCAGCTTTAAAGGAAAAGTGTCTCTTCCGTGAGTGGAAAAGGAGATAAAGCAGAATAACATGTAGGAGCGTGGGAAAAGGCTTAATTATGAATTATGTTACAAAAAGTAGTGTTTATCTATGTATTTCTCCTAGTTGTTTTCAATGTTTTCCCCTCCCAGCCCGGCGGGCGTGATGCGTTACAAGAGAATAAAATGATTAAAAACCTTCCTTCCTTCCTTCCTGTTAGATAATGAGAATGAGGTGGAGGTGGAAAATGGGTCAAGACTGAAGGAACTAGGCTGCTTCTCTTCCTGCTTCTATTCAGCTCCATGCTGTAACCCTGACACATGAAAGGGTGGGTTGGCCAAGCCAGTGAAGAATTACCCTGCGGGGGGGTAATGGTGAGGTAAGGAGGGAGGTGAGGTTGGTGTTGAATCTGAAGAGCGGGGAGCATTAACGCATCCCTGCTGAGACAGGACGGGTGGGGCGATAGGGAGGGAGAGAGGGCGGGAAGCAGAGAGAAAGAGAATGATGGTGTGAAAAGTGACCTCTCAGAGGAGGAGAGGGAATAAGGGAGGGTGAGAGATGGAGGGAGGAGCGTTGGAAAGAGGGAGGAAAAGAGGTCCAGTTGGAGTTGCAGAGAGAGAGAGAGAGAGAGAGAGAGAGAGAGAGAGAGAGAGAGAGAGAGAGAGAGAGATCCAGAACCCGGTCACCTTCTCCAGGGGGAGCAGCTGTGAACAGTACGCTAGTACGCCCCAGCGAGGAAGGTCACAGTCAGACGGTCCCCAGCTCTAACTGTCTAAAGCCTGCATCCCACCTGCCCCCCTCCCCTCCCCTGCCTCCTTGGCTCAGGACAATCTCACCCTCTCCTCTCTCCCTGCTCGCTGACTAGGCAACCAGGGCTAGGTCAAATCAAATCAAATCAGACAGTAACAGCAGTATACTGTAGGTAGGGGTAAAGGATAGATAATAGACAGTAACAGCAGTATACTGTAGGTAGGGGGTAAAGGATAGATAATAAACAGTAACAGCAGTATACTGTAGGTAGGGGTAAAAGATAGATAATAGACAGTAACAGCAGTATACTGTAGGGGTAAAGGATAGATAATAGACAGTAACAGCAGTATACTGTAGGTAGGGGTAAAGGATAGATAATAGACAGTAACAGCAGTATACTGTAGGTAGGGGTAAAGGATAGATAATAGACAGTAACAGCAGTATACTGTAGGTAGGGGGTAAAGGATAGATAATAGACAGTAACAGCAGTATACTGTAGGTAGGGGGTAAAGGATAGATAATAGACAGTAGCAGCAGTATACTGTAGGTAGGGGTACAGGATAGATAATAGACAGTAACAGCAGTATACTGTAGGTAGGGGTAAAGGATAGATAATAGACAGTAACAGCAGTATACTGTAGGTAGGGGTACAGGATAGATAATAGACAGTAACAGCAGTATACTGTAGGTAGGGGTAAAGGATAGATAATAGACAGTAACAGCAGTATACTGTAGGTAGGGATAAAGGATAGATAATAGACAGTAACAGCAGTATACTGTAGGTAGGGATAAAGGATAGATAATAGACAGTAACAGCAGTATACTGTAGGTAGGGATAAAGGATAGATAATAGACAGTAACAGCAGTATACTGTAGGTAGGGGTAAAGGATAGATAATAGACAGTAACAGCAGTATACTGTAGGTAGGGGTAAAGGATAGATAATAGACAGTAACAGCAGTATACTGTAGGTAGGGATAAAGGATAGATAATAGACAGTAACAGCAGTATACTGTAGGTAGGGGTAAAGGATAGATAATAGACAGTAACAGCAGTATACTGTAGGTAGGGGTAAAGGATAGATAATAGACAGTAACAGCAGTATACTGTAGGTAGGGGTAAAGGATAGATAATAGACAGTAACAGCAGTATACTGTAGGTAGGGGTAAAGGATAGATAATAGACAGTAGCAGTAGTATACTGTAGGTAGGGGTAAAGGGACTAGCATGCATCTATGCATCTTGGCCAAACTGTTCATCTCACCTCCAAAACTGAAACCACCAACACACTTCATACATATCTCAAACTAAGCTTGTTTGACCAGAACACTGGTAACAAGATTATTTTTAAAACTAGGCAAGCCAGTTAAGAACAAATTCTTACTAATAATGACAGCCTACCAGGGAACAGTGGGTTAACCGCCTTGTTCAGAATGACAGATTATTTATTTTTTTACCTTGTCGGCTCGGGGATTCGATCCAGCAAACCTTTACGGTTACTGGCCCAACACTCTAACCACTAGGCTACATGCATTCAGTCTGGGTAGCTATTGGTTTAACTATTTAACTAACAATTTTGCAATATTATAGCTTGGGGGCTGTTCAGGGTCCTGTTGGTTTCCAGACTTGGCGCTCGGTACCGCTTGCTGTGCGGTAGCAGAGAGAACAGTCTATGACTTGGGTGGCCGGGGTCTTTGTCCATTTGTATGTTCCAAAAAACACGGAATTTCTGGATACTACTAGCAGCCTGCGTAGTGAATAGGGTGCCATTTGGGACGTAGAAGTTCACTGTTCCTCCGCTTTGCTGTCATCTGGTCGTTTTGAAATCCCTCTCCATCGATCGGACTGAGACCTCTAATCTGATTGTGAAAAGAGCTGATTTGACAAAGCTGTTATCAGACTAATTTAAGCAACGATCAATGGAGCATTATGTCGGCTTGTCTGTGTGTGTCTGTGTGTCTGTGTGTCTGTGTGTGTGTGTGTGTGTGTGTGTGTGTGTGTGTGTGTGTGTGTGTCAACATGGGTGGGTAGTGGCGGTATTTTTTTGTCTTTCATTCCGGGTTAGGGCTGTGGCGGTCATGACATTTTGTCAGCCGGTTATTGTCATGCCAAAGACTGCAGGTCTCACGGTAATTTTCCGTTAATTAACATGAACACGTTTAGCATCTCCAGGCTCACGCCACATTATTTTAGTCATGTCTAAAGAAACATGAAGAAAATGTATTTCAGAAGAGTAGAATTTGAACATCCAACTGTATGTTATCTGTCTATGCTCCATGCCACAGGCCAGGGTTCCCCAACTGGCGGTGTTATCTGGCTATTCTCCATGCCACAGGCCAGGGTTCCCCAACTGGCGGTGTTATCTGGCTACTCTCCATGCCACAGGCCAGGGTTCCCCAACTGGCGGTGTTACCTGGCTATTCTCCATGCCACAGGCCAGGGTTCCCCAACTGGCGGTGTTATCTGGCTATTCTCCATGCCACAGGCCAGGGTTCCCCAACTGGCGGTGTTACCTGACTATTCTCCATGCCACAGGCCAGGGTTCCCCAACTGGCGGTGTTACCTGACTATTCTCCATGTCACAGGCCAGGGTTCCCCAACTGGCGGTGTTACCTAGCTATTCTCCATGCCACAGGCCAGGGTTCCCCAACTGGCGGTGTTATCTGGCTATTCTCCATGCCACAGGCCAGGGTTCCCCAACTGGCGGTGTTACCTGGCTATTCTCCATGCCACAGGCCAGGGTTCCCCAACTGGCGGTGTTACCTGACTATTCTCCATGTCACAGGCCAGGGTTCCCCAACTGGCGGTGTTACCTGACTTTTCTCCATGTCACAGGCCAGGGTTCCCCAACTGGCGGTGTTACCTGACTATTCTCCATGCCACAGGCCAGGGTTCCCCAACTGGCGGTGTTACCTGGCTATTCTCCATGCCACAGGCCAGGGTTCCCCAACTGGCGGTGGTTTTATTTGATCCACCAATGTTTCTGAGCTAAAAGATTTTTTATAATAATAATAAAAAATTATAATTGTTGGACATAAAAGTCTGTAAAAAAAAAAAACATGAAATCAGTTCCCAATTGATTTTTATTTCGTTACTCTGTTCCCAAGTATTCCCACGCAGGCAATTTGTAGTCTACAAATGACTGGTAATTATGTTCCGGCCCCCTGGCCATCCCCGCTCAAGAGAAAATCAGCCCGCGGCTGAATCTAGTTGATGATCCCTGCCATAGGCTGTAGTCGTGTTCATTTAACAGACAAGATATGCTTATATGCTTCTTCTTATAGTAAGAAGAATATAATTGAACTTAGCTGAATAAAACAGAAGGGATATTTTTCCAATTCCTGAGTGAATATAAAAAACGATGACTTGACTATATACATGGGGTACCAGTACTTAGTCGATATGCAGGGGTACGAGGTAATGGAGGTAGATATGTACATATAGGTAGGGGTAAAGTGACTAGTCAACAGGATAGATAATAGACAGTAACAGTAGTATACTGTAGGTAGGGGTAAAGGATAGATAATAGACAGTAACAGCAGTATACTGTAGGTAGGGGTACAGGATAGATAATAGACAGTAACAGCAGTATACTGTAGGTAGGGGTAAAGGATAGATAATAGACAGTAACAGCAGTATACTGTAGGTAGGGGTAAAGGATAGATAATAGACAGTAGCAGCAGTATACTGTAGGTAGGGGTAAAGGATAGATAATAGACAGAAACAGCAGTATACTGTAGGTAGGGATAAAGGATAGATAATAGACAGTAACAGCAGTATACTGTAGGTAGGGGTAAAGGATAGATAATAGACAGTAACAGCAGTATACTGTAGGTAGGGATAAAGGATAGATAATAGACAGTAACAGCAGTATACTGTAGGTAGGGGTAAAGGATAGATAATAGACAGTAACAACAGTATACTGTAGGTAGGGTAAAGGATAGATAATAGACAGTAGCAGCAGTATACTGTAGGTAGGGTACAGGATAGATAATAGACAGTAACAGCAGTATACTGTAGGTAGGGTACAGGATAGATAATAGACAGTAACAGCAGTATACTGTAGGTAGGGGTACAGGATAGATAATAGACAGTAACAGCAGTATACTGTAGGTAGGGTAAAGGATAGATAATAGACAGTAACAGCAGTATACTGTAGGTAGGGTACAGGATAGATAATAGACAGTAACAGCAGTATACTGTAGGTAGGGTACAGGATAGATAATAGACAGTAACAGCAGTATACTGTAGGTAGGGGTACAGGATAGATAATAGACAGTAACAGCAGTATACTGTAGGTAGGGGTAAAGGATAGATAATAGACAGTAACAGCAGTATACTGTAGGTAGGGGTACAGGATAGATAATAGACAGTAACAGCAGTGAGTGGGCATATGAAGTGGCCATGTTGAGGGTTAAAGTGATCATTTGAAACAGGTCCTATACATTAGGATTTAGAGTTATTGTGCAACTTTAGTTTTGAATGATACAAACCTTAGAATGTGTTAGAAATCAAGACATCTATACATTTGGGCTGCGTGAAGAGACTATAGGCTATTGATGACTTGAGAAAGAAAAAAAAAGATTGTACTCGGTTCCTCGCCTCCGGCTGCACAGCTGTTCTCTCATCAAGTGATCCTATTTTCACCCATCAGACTATTCTCAATTTAATCTGGTCTTTACTAACATGCAAACAAAAAAATCAATTTAGTATGTGCCCGTTATCAAATGGTCAGGAACAGTAGCAAGACTCGAATAGCGAATGGAGGCCACTTTCCAGCGCGTTCGTTTTCCACTAATACGGTTATTTAACTGTGTGACAGGTGATATTCCGCCCAAACTCTGTATGCAATGGGCTCTCACACCCAGTTCCTACAGCTAACCAGTGCTTAATACGGGAAAGCATGTGAAATCTGTTTCGGGAACAGCGATAGTGACATGTTTTCACAATGAAACACATTTCATTAAACTGCCGACAGCCCCTTTCTCTGCACACTGGAGAAAGGAATGAAGGAGAGATGGGGAGGAGATGGACCCATAACTAAAAGGTCATGTGTCAGCATATTAATATAGAAAATATTTTAAATAAAATACCCTATTATTAATAATAAAAAAAAAAATCAAGTCTAACTTTGAATTTGTTTAAATTAGACCAGACCAATTATGTACCAAAGAAAGCAAATACAGTTGAAGTGGGAAGTTTACCTACACCTTAGCCAAATACATTTAAACTCAGTTTTTCAAAATTCCTGACATTTAATCCTAGTAAAAATCCTTGTCTTAAGTCAGTTAGGATCACCACTTTATTTTAAGAATGTGAAATGTCAGAATAATAGTTAATTATTTATTTAATAGTTAATTACTTATTTAAGGTTTTATTTCTTTCATCACATTCCCAGTGGGTCAGAAGTTTACATACACTCAATTAGTATTTGGTAGCATTGCCTTTCAATTATTTAACTTGGGTCAAACGTTTCGGGTAGCCTTCCACAAGCTTCCCACAATAAGTTGGGTGAATTTTGGCCCATTCCTCCTGACAGAGCTGGTGTAACTGAGTCAGGTTTGTAGGCCTCCTTGCTCGCACACGCTTTTTCAGTTCTGCCCACAAATGATCTATAGGATTGAGGTCAGGGCTTTGTGATGGCCAATCCAGTACCTTGACTTTGTTGTCCTTAAGCCATTTTGCCACAACTTTGGAAGTATGCTTGGGAAGTATGCTTGAGATGTTGCTTCAATTCATTCACATCATTTTCCTTCCTCATGATGTCATCCATTTTGTGAAGTGCACCAGTCCCTCCTGCAGCAAAGCATCCCCACAACATGATGCTGCCACCCCCGTGCTTCACGGTTGGGATGGTGTTCTTCGACTTGCAAGCCTCCCCCCTTTTTCCTCCAAACATAACGACGGTCATTATGGCCAAACAGTTCTATTTTTGTTTCATCAGACCAGAGGACAATTCTCCAAAAAGTACGATCTTTGTCCCCATGTGCAGTTCCAAACAGTAGTCTGGCTTTTTTATGGCGGTTTTGGAGCAGTGGCTTCTTCCTTGCTGAGCGGCCTTTCAGGTTATGTCGATCTAGGACTCGTTTTACTGTGGATATAGATACTTTTGTACCTTTTTCCTCCAGCATCTTCACAAGGTCCTTTGCTGTTGTTCTGGGATTGATTTGCACTTTTCGCACCAAAGTACGTTAATCTCTAGGAGACAGAATGCGTCTCCTTCCTGAGTGGTTTGGAAATTGCACCCAAGGATGAACCAGACTTGTGGAGGTCTACATTTTTTTTTCTGAGGTCTTGGCTGATTTTCTTTGATGTTCCCATGATGTCAAGCTAAGAGGCACTGAGTTTGAACGTAGGCCTTGAAATACATCCACAGGTACACCTCCAATTGACTCAAATGATGTCAATTAGCCTATCAGAAGTTCTAAAGCCATGACATCATATTCTGGAATTTTCCAAGCTGTTTAAAGGCACAGTCAACTTAGTGTATGTAAACTTCTGACCCACTGGAATTGTGATACAGTGAAATATAAGTGAAATAATCTGTCTGTAAACAATTGTTGGGAAAATTACTTGTGTCATGAACAAAGTAGATGTCATAACCGACTTGCCAAAACTATAGTTTGTTAACAAGAAATGTGTGGAGTGGTTGAAAAACGAGTTTGAAAGATTCCAACCAAAATGTATGTAAACTTCCGACTTCAGCTGTATATACCAAATGATTAAATCTGTATTTTTAAAAATCTTTTTCTGCCATGTGTAATATGCAGTATGTATAGTATAACATCACAATCATTATTTTAATTCAGGTTTTCTTTTGGGCTTGGGCTCATATGTAAGGCCTATGAATATGCATAACTCTAATATGCATACGGGTGTTTTGAATGAATCATCACCTTAGAAAGCGCTGTCCATTTCCCTCTGTTAGACTTTGAAACAACATCCTCAAACACCATGTTTAACACTCAGCTTCTACTCAGATTTCTTCACATTGATTATCACAGTGAGGTGAGTTTTAAAAGCACATACTGCTTTGATGATAAGTGTGTGATGTGATTTTAGATTTTGTTTGCATTGATGTCAGAGTGGTTAGAGGGACAATAGAGCCCCTGATGGAGGGACAATAGAGGCCTGAGTACCAGGTCATTAGGACCTGGTGGAGGGACAATAGAGGCCTGAGTACAAGGCCATTAGGACCTGGTGGAGGGACAATAGAGGCCTGAGTACCAGGCCATTAGGATCTGATTGAGGGACAATAGAGGCCTGAGTACCAGGCCATTAGGACCTGATGGAGGGACAATAGAGCCCTGAATACCATGCCATTAGGACCTGATGGAGGGACAATAGAGGCCTGAGTACCAGGTCATTAGGACCTGATGGAGGGACAATAGAGCCCCGAGTACCAAGCCAGTAGGACCTGATGATCGAGTTGGGTATTCCCAAAGCATGTCCAGAGTGCATAAGAGGAGATTACAGTGACTCAACATGGGGAATTTTACTGCAGTCATGACTCATTCAGAATTGAAGGGCTGATGGGTTGACACAAATCTTCCAGGGACGTGAGAGAAAGAGAGTTACTCACCCCTACACAACCCTGAGAGAGTTACTCACCCCTACACAACCCTGAGAGAGTTACTCACCCCTACACAACCCTGAGAGAGTTACTCACCCCTACACAACCCTGAGAGAGTTACTCACCCCTACACAACCTTGAGAGAGTTACTCACCCCTACACAACCCTGAGAGAGTTACTCACCCCTACACAACCCTGAGAGAGTTACTCACCCCTACACAACCCTGAGAGAGTTACTCACCCCTACACAACCTTGAGAGAGTTACTCACCCTTACACAACCCTGAGAGAGTTACTCACCCCTACACAACCCTGAGAGAGTTACTCACCCCTACACAACCCTGAGAGAGTTACTCACCCTTACACAACCCTGAGAGAGTTACTCACCCCTACACAACCCTGAGAGAGTTACTCACCCCTACACAACCCTGAGAGAGTTACTCACCCTACACAACCCTGAGAGAGTTACTCACCCCTACACAACCCTGAGAGAGTTACTCACCCCTACACAACCCTGAGAGAGTTACTCACCCCTACACAACCCTGAGAGAGTTACTCACCCCTACACAACCCTGAGAGAGTTACTCACCCTACACAACCCTGAGAGAGTTACTCACTCCCTTACACAACCCTGAGAGAGTTACTCACCCCTACACAACCCTGAGAGAGTTACTCACCCCTACACAACCCTGAGAGAGTTACTCACCCCTACACAACCCTGAGAGAGTTACTCACCCCTACACAACCCTGAGAGAGTTACTCACCCCTACACAACCCTGAGAGAGTTACTCACCCCTACACAACCCTGAGAGAGCACTCACCCTACACAACCCTGAGAGAGTTACTCACCCCTACACAACCCTGAGAGAGTTACTCACCCCTACACAACCCTGAGAGAGTTACTCACCCCTACACAACCCTGAGAGAGTTACTCACCCCTACACAACCCTGAGAGAGTTACTCACCCCTACACAACCCTGAGAGAGTTACTCACCCCTACACAACCCTGAGAGAGTTACTCACCCTACACAACCCTGAGAGAGTTACTCACCCCTACACAACCCTGAGAGAGTTACTCACCCCTACACAACCCTGAGAGAGTTACTCACCCTACACAACCCTGAGAGAGTTACTCACCCCTACACAACCCTGAGAGAGTTACTCACCCCTACACAACCCTGAGAGAGTTACTCACCCCTGCACAACCCTGAGAGAGTTACTCACCCCTACACAACCCTGAGAGAGTTACTCACCCCTACACAACCCTGAGAGAGTTACTCACCCTTACACAACCTTGCTCCTGGCTGTCTTAAGGCTCATGTGATCTTCGACATAGAACTGATCCCAAAAAATGAGTTATTACCTCCCATCCATCCATACACACACACACACACACACACACAAACACACACACACACATCTCTATCTCTGACACCAACTGGGGTGGTCTCCCCCTCTGACACCAACTGTTGAGGTCTCTGACACCACCCAAGTTGGTGTCAGAGACCCCCAGTTGGTGTCAGAGACCTCAACAGTTGGTGTCAGAGGGGAGACCACCCCAGTTGAGGTCTCTGTCTCTGACACCAACTGGGGAGGTCTCTGTCTCTGACACCAACTGGGAAGACCTCTGTCTCTGACACCAACTGGGGAGATCTCTGTCTCTGACACCAACTGGGGAGACCTCTGTCTCTGACACCAACTGGGGACATCTCTGCCTCTGACACCAACTGGGGAGATCTCTGCCTCTGACACCAACTGGGGAGATCTCTGCCTCTGACACCAACTGGGGAGATCTCTGCCTCTGACACCAACTGGGGAGATCTCTGCCTCTGACACCAACTGGGGAGGTCAGCAACAGCATAGTAATCAAAGCATTGGGCTAAACTGGTTCATTAGCAGACAACAGCATAGTAATCAAAGCATTGGGCTAAACTGGTTCATTAGCAGACAACAGCATAGTAATCAAAGCATTGGGCTAAACTGGTTCATTAGCAGACAAGCAAAGCAGCATCAAAATGAATGGAGCTACTTAGCTATTCCACTAGCATCTTAGCAGCACTGTAGCAGAGGTACTGTGTGGGGTAGCGGTAGCCGCAAACACGAGCCCTTATAGCAGTGACGGCCAATTAGACCTCTATCTGATGAGCCATCCACAGGCCTGTGAGGCAATTAGGGAGGCTAGGAGAGGCTAGGAGAGGCTACTCGTTAAACTGACACAGGCCATGGGAAACATCCCAAATGCACCCTATTTCCTATATAGTGCCCTACTTTTGACCTTAGCCCTGGTGTAAATTGTGCACTAAGATAGGGAATATGGTGCCATTTGGGACTTATCCCTGACAAGCTAGCTACAACATTGTCCAGCTAGCGGCTACGTCGTTTTTGGAAGCCAGCTAGCGGCTACGTCATTTTTGGAAGCCAGCGTGCGTCAAGCAACAAGCCAAAGGCATTCGGATTCCAATTAGGCTCATTGGATTATTGCAACCTTCCATCTGAAGAGGGATCGTCGCGTGCCAGGCGTTGATAACATATGTTGTTAGCTTGTTACTGTAGGAGAGGGTAGTGTATCACAGCCCATCAATCACTCCAGACTGGCTTGATACTGTAGGAGAGGGTAGTGTATCACAGCCCATCAATCACTCCAGACTGGCTTGATACTGTAGGAGAGGGTAGTGTATCACAGCCCATCAATCACTCCAGACTGGCTTGATACTGTAGGAGAGGGTAGTGTATCACAGCCCATCAATCACTCCAGACTGGCTTGATACTGTAGGAGAGGGTAGTGTATCACAGCCCATCAATCACTCCAGACTGGCTTGATACTGTAGGAGAGGGTAGTGTATCACAGCCCATCAATCACTCCAGACTGGTTTGTTACTGTAGGAGAGGGTAGTGTATCACAGCCCATCAATCACTCCAGACTGGCTTGATACTGTAGGAGAGGGTAGTGTATCACAGCCCATCAATCACTCCAGACTGGCTTGATACTGTAGGAGAGGGTAGTGTATCACAGCCCATCAATCACTCCAGACTGGCTTGATACTGTAGGAGAGGGTAGTGTATCACAGCCCATCAATCACTCCAGACTGGCTTGATACTGTAGGAGAGGGTAGTGTATCACAGCCCATCAATCACTCCAGACTGGCTTGATACTGTAGGAGAGGGTAGTGTATCACAGCCCATCAATCACTCCAGACTGGCTTGATACTGTAGGAGAGGGTAGTGTATCACAGCCCATCAATCACTCCAGACTGGTTTGTTACTGTAGGAGAGGGTAGTGTATCACAGCCCATCAATCACTCCAGACTGGTTTGATACTGTAGGAGAGGGTAGTGTATCACAGCCCATCAATCACTCCAGACTGGCTTGTTACTGTAGGAGAGGGTAGTGTATCACAGCCCATCAATCACTCCAGACTGGCTTGATACTGTAGGAGAGGGTAGTGTATCACAGCCCATCAATCACTCCAGACTGGCTTGATACTGTAGGAGAGGGTAGTGTATCACAGCCCATCAATCACTCCAGACTGGCTTGTTACTGTAGGAGAGGGTAGTGTATCACAGCCCATCAATCACTCCAGACTGGTTTGATACTGTAGGAGAGGGTAGTGTATCACAGCCCATCAATCACTCCAGACTGGTTTGATACTGTAGGAGAGGGTAGTGTATCACAGCCCATCAATCACTCCAGACTGGCTTGTTACTGTAGGAGAGGGTAGTGTATCACAGCCCATCAATCACTCCAGACTGGCTTGATACTGTAGGAGAGGGTAGTGTATCACAGCCCATCAATCACTCCAGACTGGCTTGATACTGTAGGAGAGGGTAGTGTATCACAGCCCATCAATCACTCCAGACTGGCTTGATACTGTAGGAGAGGGTAGTGTATCACAGCCCATCAATCACTCCAGACTGGCTTGATACTGTAGGAGAGGGTAGTGTATCACAGCCCATCAATCACTCCAGACTGGCTTGATACTGTAGGAGAGGGTAGTGTATCACAGCCCATCAATCACTCCAGACTGGCTTGATACTGTAGGAGAGGGTAGTGTATCACAGCCCATCAATCACTCCAGACTGGCTTGATACTGTAGGAGAGGGTAGTGTATCACAGCCCATCAATCACTCCAGACTGGCTTGATACTGTAGGAGAGGGTAGTGTATCACAGCCCATCAATCACTCCAGACTGGCTTGATACTGTAGGAGAGGGTAGTGTATCACAGCCCATCAATCACTCCAGACTGGCTTGATACTGTAGGAGAGGGTAGTGTATCACAGCCCATCAATCACTCCAGACTGGTTTGTTACTGTAGGAGAGGGTAGTGTATCACAGCCCATCAATCACTCCAGACTGGCTTGATACTGTAGGAGAGGGTAGTGTATCACAGCCCATCAATCACTCCAGACTGGTTTGTTACTGTAGGAGAGGGTAGTGTATCACAGCCCATCAATCACTCCAGACTGGCTTGATACTGTAGGAGAGGGTAGTGTATCACAGCCCATCAATCACTCCAGACTGGTTTGTTACTGTAGGAGAGGGTAGTGTATCACAGCCCATCAATCACTCCAGACTGGCTTGATACTGTAGGAGAGGGTAGTGTATCACAGCCCATCAATCACTCCAGACTGGCTTGTTACTGTAGGAGAGGGTAGTGTATCACAGCCCATCAATCACTCCAGACTGGCTTGATACTGTAGGAGAGGGTAGTGTATCACAGCCCATCAATCACTCCAGACTGGCTTGTTACTGTAGGAGAGGGTAGTGTATCACAGCCCATCAATCACTCCAGACTGGTTTGTTACTGTAGGAGAGGGTAGTGTATCACAGCCCATCAATCACTCCAGACTGGCTTGATACTGTATGAGAGGGTAGTGTATCACAGCCCATCAATCACTCCAGACTGGTTTGTTACTGTAGGAGAGGGTAGTGTATCACAGCCCATCAATCACTCCAGACTGGCTTGATACTGTATGAGAGGGTAGTGTATCACAGCCCATCAATCACTCCAGACTGGTTTGTTACTGTAGGAGAGGGTAGTGTATCACAGCCCATCAATCACTCCAGACTGGCTTGATACTGTATGAGAGGGTAGTGTATCACAGCCCATCAATCACTCCAGACTGGTTTGATACTGTAGGAGAGGGTAGAGTAGCATAGCCCATCAATCACTCCAGACTGGTTTGTTACTGTAGGAGAGGGTAGTGTATCACAGCCCATCAATCACTCCAGACTGGCTTGATACTGTAGGAGAGGGTAGTGTATCACAGCCCATCAATCACTCCAGACTGGCTTGATACTGTAGGAGAGGGTAGTGTATCACAGCCCATCAATCACTCCAGACTGGCTTGATACTGTAGGAGAGGGTAGTGTATCACAGCCCATCAATCACTCCAGACTGGCTTGTTACTGTAGGAGAGGGTAGTGTATCACAGCCCATCAATCACTCCAGACTGGTTTGTTACTGTAGGAGAGGGTAGTGTATCACAGCCCATCAATCACTCCAGACTGGCTTGATACTGTATGAGAGGGTAGTGTATCACAGCCCATCAATCACTCCAGACTGGTTTGTTACTGTAGGAGAGGGTAGTGTATCACAGCCCATCAATCACTCCAGACTGGCTTGATACTGTATGAGAGGGTAGTGTATCACAGCCCATCAATCACTCCAGACTGGTTTGTTACTGTAGGAGAGGGTAGTGTATCACAGCCCATCAATCACTCCAGACTGGCTTGATACTGTATGAGAGGGTAGTGTATCACAGCCCATCAATCACTCCAGACTGGTTTGATACTGTAGGAGAGGGTAGAGTAGCATAGCCCATCAATCACTCCAGACTGGTTTGTTACTGTAGGAGAGGGTAGTGTATCACAGCCCATCAATCACTCCAGACTGGCTTGATACTGTAGGAGAGGGTAGTGTATCACAGCCCATCAATCACTCCAGACTGGCTTGATACTGTAGGAGAGGGTAGTGTATCACAGCCCATCAATCACTCCAGACTGGCTTGATACTGTAGGAGAGGGTAGTGTATCACAGCCCATCAATCACTCCAGACTGGCTTGATACTGTAGGAGAGGGTAGTGTATCACAGCCCATCAATCACTCCAGACTGGCTTGATACTGTAGGAGAGGGTAGTGTATCACAGCCCATCAATCACTCCAGACTGGCTTGTTACTGTAGGAGAGGGTAGTGTATCACAGCCCATCAATCACTCCAGACTGGCTTGTTACTGTAGGAGAGGGTAGTGTATCACAGCCCATCAATCACTCCAGACTGGCTTGATACTGTAGGAGAGGGTAGTGTATCACAGCCCATCAATCACTCCAGACTGGCTTGTTACTGTAGGAGAGGGTAGTGTATCACAGCCCATCAATCACTCCAGACTGGCTTGTTACTGTAGGAGAGGGTAGTGTATCACAGCCCATCAATCACTCCAGACTGGCTTGATACTGTAGGAGAGGGTAGTGTATCACAGCCCACCAATCACTCCAGACTGGCTTGATACTGTAGGAGAGGGTAGTGTATCACAGCCCATCAATCACTCCAGACTGGCTTGTTACTGTAGGAGAGGCAACAAGAATGGATGGCTTATACACATACAATAACCTACATCTTTACTGGTTAGCTTAGTTTCAGAGTGAGCCTCATGGATCATTCAATTTGACATGTTCAGCTTGCTACTCTAGGAGTGTTATCTCAATCAATTCACCTCGAAGCTGAACACCTCGTACGCTAAACATTAAAACCATAACAGGTTCATATATTATAAACGGTTCCTATTGGTTGGTTTAATCTTGGTGTGTTTTAAACAAAAAAAAAAAAGGGTTAAAGCGTCTGGCATTCCCTGGTTGGTGTTTCAGCTGAGTCGTGTCAATGGCACGCTGATAAACAATGTATGAAGTAGACAGAGGAACGGTGATGCATCAGAGGTTGACACTGTCATTTGACGGACAGCTGGCAGCCTCCTGTATTGATTGAGATCACATCTCAGTCCATAGAACTGCGTGCCCAAATGGGACCCTATTCCTTTTTTTTAGTGCACTACTTTGTATTGATAATAAGAGTGCCATTTGGAACGCATAGCATAGCTCTGCAGGAAGCTGCAGTGTGGGTAAAAAAAAATCCGGTCCCTACAGAGTTACAGAGGAGAACCAAACAGACAGGTGGATGTTTTTATAGAGGAGACCCAAACAGACAGGTGGATGTTTTTACAGAGGAGACCCAAACAGACAGGTGGATGTTTTTACAGAGGAGAACCAAACAGACAGGTGGATGTTTTACAGAGGAGACCCAAACAGACAGGTGGATGTTTTACAGAGGAGACCCAAACAGACAGGTGGATGTTTTTACAGAGGAGACCCAAACAGACAGGTGGATGTTTTACAGAGGAGACCCAAACAGACAGGTGGATGTTTTTACAGAGGAGACCCAAACAGACAGGTGGATGTTTTTACAGAGGAGACCCAAACAGACAGGTGGATGTTTTTACAGAGGAGACCCAAACAGACAGGTGGATGTTTTTACAGAGGAGACCCAAACAGACAGGTGGATGTTTTATAGAGGAGACCCAAACAGACAGGTGGATGTTTTACAGAGGAGACCCAAACAGACAGGTGGATGTTTTTACAGAGGAGACCCAAACAGACAGGTGGATGTTTTACAGAGGAGACCCAAACAGACAGGTGGATGTTTTACAGAGGAGACCCAAACAGACAGGTGGATGTTTTTACAGAGGAGACCCAAACAGACAGGTGGATGTTTTTACAGAGGAGACCCAAACAGACAGGTGGATGTTTTTACAGAGGAGACCCAAACAGACAGGTGGATGTTTTACAGAGGAGACCCAAACAGACAGGTGGATGTTTTTACAGAGGAGACCCAAACAGACAGGTGGATGTTTTTACAGAGGAGACCCAAACAGACAGGTGGATGTTTTTACAGAGGAGACCCAAACAGACAGGTGGATGTTTTACAGAGGAGACCCAAACAGACAGGTGGATGTTTTTACAGAGGAGACCCAAACAGACAGGTGGATGTTTTACAGAGGAGACCCAAACAGACAGGTGGATGTTTTTACAGAGGAGACCCAAACAGACAGGTGGATGTTTTACAGAGGAGACCCAAACAGACAGGTGGATGTTTTTACAGAGGAGACCCAAACAGACAGGTGGATGTTTTTACAGAGGAGACCCAAACAGACAGGTGGATGTTTTACAGAGGAGAACCAAACAGACAGGTGGATGTTTTACAGAGGAGACCCAAACAGACAGGTGGATGTTTTTACAGAGGAGACCCAAACAGACAGGTGGATGTTTTTACAGAGGAGACCCAAACAGACAGGTGGATGTTTTTACAGAGGAGACCCAAACAGACAGGTGGATGTTTTTACAGAGGAGACCCAAACAGACAGGTGGATGTTTTATAGAGGAGACCCAAACAGACAGGTGGATGTTTTACAGAGGAGACCCAAACAGACAGGTGGATGTTTTTACAGAGGAGACCCAAACAGACAGGTGGATGTTTTACAGAGGAGACCCAAACAGACAGGTGGATGTTTTACAGAGGAGACCCAAACAGACAGGTGGATGTTTTTACAGAGGAGACCCAAACAGACAGGTGGATGTTTTTACAGAGGAGACCCAAACAGACAGGTGGATGTTTTACAGAGGAGACCCAAACAGACAGGTGGATGTTTTACAGAGGAGACCCAAACAGACAGGTGGATGTTTTACAGAGGAGACCCAAACAGACAGGTGGATGTTTTTACAGAGGAGACCCAAACAGACAGGTGGATGTTTTTACAGAGGAGACCCAAACAGACAGGTGGATGTTTTACAGAGGAGACCCAAACAGACAGGTGGATGTTTTTACAGAGGAGACCCAAACAGACAGGTGGATGTTTTTACAGAGGAGACCCAAACAGACAGGTGGATGTTTTTACAGAGGAGACCCAAACAGACAGGTGGATGTTTTTACAGAGGAGACCCAAACAGACAGGTGGATGTTTTACAGAGGAGACCCAAACAGACAGGTGGATGTTTTTACAGAGGAGACCCAAACAGACAGGTGGATGTTTTACAGAGGAGACCCAAACAGACAGGTGGATGTTTTTACAGAGGAGACCCAAACAGACAGGTGGATGTTTTTACAGAGGAGACCCAAACAGACAGGTGGATGTTTTTACAGAGGAGACCCAAACAGACAGGTGGATGTTTTTACAGAGGAGACCCAAACAGACAGGTGGATGTTTTACAGAGGAGAACCAAACAGACAGGTGGATGTTTTACAGAGGAGACCCAAACAGACAGGTGGATGTTTTTACAGAGGAGGTCCAAACAGACAGGTGGATGTTTTTACAGAGGAGACCCAAACAGACAGGTGGATGTTTTTACAGAGGAGACCCAAACAGACAGGTGGATGTTTTTACAGAGGAGACCCAAACAGACAGGTGGATGTTTTATAGAGGAGACCCAAACAGACAGGTGGATGTTTTACAGAGGAGACCCAAACAGACAGGTGGATGTTTTTACAGAGGAGACCCAAACAGACAGGTGGATGTTTTACAGAGGAGACCCAAACAGACAGGTGGATGTTTTACAGAGGAGACCCAAACAGACAGGTGGATGTTTTTACAGAGGAGACCCAAACAGACAGGTGGATGTTTTTACAGAGGAGACCCAAACAGACAGGTGGATGTTTTTACAGAGGAGACCCAAACAGACAGGTGGATGTTTTACAGAGGAGACCCAAACAGACAGGTGGATGTTTTTACAGAGGAGACCCAAACAGACAGGTGGATGTTTTTACAGAGGAGACCCAAACAGACAGGTGGATGTTTTTACAGAGGAGACCCAAACAGACAGGTGGATGTTTTTACAGAGGAGACCCAAACAGACAGGTGGATGTTTTTACAGAGGAGACCCAAACAGACAGGTGGATGTTTTTACAGAGGAGACCCAAACAGACAGGTGGATGTTTTACAGAGGAGACCCAAACAGACAGGTGGATGTTTTTACAGAGGAGACCCAAACAGACAGGTGGATGTTTTACAGAGGAGACCCAAACAGACAGGTGGATGTTTTTACAGAGGAGACCCAAACAGACAGGTGGATGTTTTTACAGAGGAGACCCAAACAGACAGGTGGATGTTTTTACAGAGGAGACCCAAACAGACAGGTGGATGTTTTTACAGAGGAGACCCAAACAGACAGGTGGATGTTTTACAGAGGAGAACCAAACAGACAGGTGGATGTTTTACAGAGGAGACCCAAACAGACAGGTGGATGTTTTTACAGAGGAGACCCAAACAGACAGGTGGATGTTTTTACAGAGGAGACCCAAACAGACAGGTGGATGTTTTACAGAGGAGACCCAAACAGACAGGTGGATGTTTTTACAGAGGAGACCCAAACAGACAGGTGGATGTTTTATAGAGGAGACCCAAACAGACAGGTGGATGTTTTACAGAGGAGACCCAAACAGACAGGTGGATGTTTTTACAGAGGAGACCCAAACAGACAGGTGGATGTTTTACAGAGGAGACCCAAACAGACAGGTGGATGTTTTACAGAGGAGACCCAAACAGACAGGTGGATGTTTTTACAGAGGAGACCCAAACAGACAGGTGGATGTTTTTACAGAGGAGACCCAAACAGACAGGTGGATGTTTTTACAGAGGAGACCCAAACAGACAGGTGGATGTTTTACAGAGGAGACCCAAACAGACAGGTGGATGTTTTTACAGAGGAGACCCAAACAGACAGGTGGATGTTTTTACAGAGGAGACCCAAACAGACAGGTGGATGTTTTTACAGAGGAGACCCAAACAGACAGGTGGATGTTTTACAGAGGAGACCCAAACAGACAGGTGGATGTTTTTACAGAGGAGACCCAAACAGACAGGTGGATGTTTTACAGAGGAGACCCAAACAGACAGGTGGATGTTTTACAGAGGAGACCCAAACAGACAGGTGGATGTTTTTACAGAGGAGACCCAAACAGACAGGTGGATGTTTTTACAGAGGAGACCCAAACAGACAGGTGGATGTTTTTACAGTTTGTCAAGTCAGACAATGTAAAAGTGACTGTGAAAAACAACATCAGGCAGTTCGCAAGGTTATCATAACGAGATAATCTCTCTACTAAACAGAGGATATACAATATAAGACGAGATAATCTATACAGTCTATTAAATAGAGGATATAACATATAAGACGAGATAATCTATACTGTCTACTAAAGATGGGATATAGCAATGGAGGACTGTGGAGTATTACAATGTGGATTTGACTTGAAGTTGAAGTAGGGCCTTTCAATATTGATATACCACTCCTTAGAATGCACACTGCGCAATCCAAATGTCTCTTCAAAAGAATATGCACCGCACCCAAAACCATTCCCGAGCAAGACTTCTTTCATCTCTCTTTTCTGTACGTGGAATTATACTGTTACCTTCTAACCATCCTTTTGCTCATCAAACTCAATAACTGATGAGAAAAAAAACGCCTTCAGATTTCACATGTTGGAGAAGGAGATACTGTTTGGAGAGAGAGAGAGAGAGAGAGAGAGAGAGAGAGAGAGAGAGAGAGAGAGAGAGAGAGAGAGAGAGAGAGAGAGAGAGAGAGAGAGAAGTCTGCTGTTATTCGTTTTTTTTATTCAGCAAAAGAAGAAAACTGATCGCTAGTGAGGATTATAATTGACACACACACACACACACACTATAAATAATTGCATATACAGAACCTGAAGTGCAAATGAATGTGATTCACAACGCTAGACTCTCACTCTATACAGTATGTATCTCCAGGTGTAGTCTGTAGTTTTCATTCTAACAGGGGACAGTGTTAACTATATGACAGCTGGCTGGAGGATAACAGTGAAGGGATTGGCTCAAACGGGCTCAGAGCCAAACACACACAGAGATCTATGAAGACCACAGGTATGGAGGGGTGCGTTTGTGGCTTCTTAGTGTGTATGTGTTTGGAAGGGGTGGGGGGTAGTTTGTGTGTGTGTGTGTGTGTGTGTGTGTGTGTGTGTGTGTGTGTGTGTAGCCTGAAGTTCAGTTTTATATAAACCTCATGAATTCATGAATTCTAGATATGCAATATGGATTGTGCATCAAGGTAGTCAGATGGCTCATGTGGAAAGTAATCACACTAGGGTCTGGATCACAAATGGTGCCCTATTCACAACATAGTGCACTACTTTAGACCAGGGCTGATAGGGCTCTGCTATGTAGTGCACTACTTTAGACCAGGGCTCATAGGGCTCTGCTATGTAGTGCACTACTTTAGACCAGGGCTCATAGGGCTCTGCTATGTAGTGCACTACTTTAGACCAGGGCTGATAGGGCTCTGCTATGTCATGCACTACTTTAGACCAGGGCTCATAGGGCTCTGCTATGTAGTGCACTACTTTAGACCAGGGCTCATAGGGCTCTGCTATGTAGTGCACTACTTTAGACCAGGGCTGATAGGGCTCTGCTATGTAGTGCACTGCATAGGTAATAGGTTGGTGGAAGAAGACTGAGAGGAAGATCAAGGGCTGTAGTCTCAGATGAGATCAGGGCTACTATAATTGATCATGTAATAAATCCGGGTCTATCAATGAGAGGCTGGTCTGAGAGTGCAGCCACATCTGCAACGCTCAACAGTGGCATCTATTATGAGACATTTCCGTCAAAACAACAGGTAAGATATGCATTATTCTGCAAGGGCATCTGACTGAACTGCACATTACAGAAGGAAATTGAGCAAAAGCCTCCAAACCCACTTGGTGTGTAATTGTTTTTGTATTTTTATTTATTCTTAGGACCCAACGGTTACCCTCCCACAGGGAGAGGTAGGATCTTTCACTGCTGTGCAGGAAACTGCAATCGTTGATATGGTCATCAGAAACAATGGCATAAAACTCACAGAGATTCGGGACAGAGTGTTGGCAGACAACATTACATTTGGAAATATTCACAATGTAACCATAACAACTATTTCTAGAGTCCTGAAACAACATCAAGTCCGGATGAAGCAGTTGTACACTGTCCCCTTTGAGAGGAACTCTGAACGAGTCAAGCAACTCAGGAACCAACATGTCCAGGTAAGATGACTATAAAATACAGAACTGGTTTTGAACAAAACCAAAACAGGGCAGAGGCAACACAATGTTTTTAGGTATAATGTCAACTACCTTAATAGCCTAACTCTTATGTTGCCTTGTTGTGGATTTATTTTAGAGAGTCGTGGAGATTGAAGACAGGCAAACACCCCACATACTCATCTTTGTGGATGAGGCTGGTTTCAACTTGGCCAAAAACACGGCGGCTAGGAAGGAATGTGATTGGGAAAAGAGCCACAGTGGATGTCCCGGGCCAGAGTGGTGCCAACATCACAATGTGTGCAGCAATATCCTCTGATGGATTACTGTTACACATACCGCTAATTGGGCCATACAACACCAAGCGTCTCATTTCATTCCTGGATGACCTCTATGGAAGGGTTGTGCCAGGTGAGGAAAGGGCTGCAGCGAGGCGACATCGGCCAACGTTTGTAATTGTGTGGGACAATGTGGCATTTCACCACTCCCGTGCAGTCACAGAGTGGTTTGCACCCCATCCCAGGATGGGGTCACTTTTCCTCCCACCTTACTCTCCATTCCTCAACCCCATAGAGGAATTATTATCCTCAAGATTTATGACCACCATCCACATGTTCAAATGTCCCTCCTGGATGCAATGAATGCTGGATGCCTTTATATATCTGCAGAAGATTGCCAGGGATGGACCAGGCATGCCAAAATATTATTTCCTAGGTGTATTGCCCAAGATGACATAAGATGTGATGTGGATGAGAACCTGTCGTATTGCACTACATAAGGACTACATGGTCAAAGTAGTGCACTACATAGGGACTACTTGGTCAAAGTAGTGCACTACATAAGGACTACATGGTCAAAGTAGTGCACTACATAAGAACTACATGGTCAAAGTAGTGCACTACATAAGGACTACACGGTCAAAGTAGTGCACTACATAAGGACTACATGGTCAAAGTAGTGCACTACATAAGGACTACATGGTCAAAGTAGTGCACTACATAAGGACTACATGGTCAAAGTAGTGCACTACATAAGGACTACATGGTCAAAGTAGTGCACTACATAAGGACTACATGGTCAAAGTAGTGCACTACATAAGGACTACATGGTCAAAGTAGTGCACTACATAAGGACTACATGGTCAAAGTAGTGCACTACATAAGGACTACATGGTCAAAGTAGTGCACTACATAAGGACTACATGGTCAAAATAGTGCACTACATAAGGACTACATGGTCAAAGTAGTGCACTACATAAGGACTACATGGTCAAAGTAGTGCACTACATAAGAACTACATGGTCAAAGTAGTGCACTACATAAGGACTACACGGTCAAAGTAGTGCACTACATAAGGACTACACGGTCAAAGTAGTGCACTACATAAGGACTATATGGTCAAAGTAGTGCACTACATAAGGACTACACGGTCAAAGTAGTGCACTACATAAGGACTACATGGTCAAAGTAGTGCACTACATAAGGACTACATGGTCAAAGTAGTGCACTACATAAGGACTACATGGTCAAAGTAGTGCACTACATAAAGACTACATGGTCAAAGTAGTGCACTACATAAAGACTACATGGTCAAAGTAGTGCACTACATAAGGACTACATGGTCAAAGTAGTGCACTACATAAGGACTACATGGTCAAAGTAGTGCACTACATAAAGACTACATGGTCAAAGTAGTGCACTACATAAGGACTACATGGTCAAAGTAGTGCACTACATAAGGACTACATGGGAATAGGGAATAGGGTACCATTTGGGACGCATATGGATGGCGTTTCCCCCTCAAAACGTCTTCCAGTGTCACCATGGTAGTAGAGCAGCCTTCCAACTCTGTTTCTGACAGCCATGTCACAACCAAAACGCCTGTGTCACCTACGCACCGCGAACGCACAGTTCTTGTCTAGCATGTACTATTAATATTGAACAATGTATCTGCTCTCTCTCTCTCTCTCTCTCTCTCTCTCTCTCTCTCTCTCTCTCTCTCTCTCTCTCTCTCTCTCTCTCTCTCTCTCTCACACACACACACACACAGCCTGTGTCTCAGCCTCTCTCTCTCACTCTATCTCTGTCTGATATCTATTCAGCTAGGCAGGTAAGAAGTGTGTTATGTTAACACCACTGCAGTGCTTCACCACAAAAACACCTAATTAAATGTCAACATTTGGTCCTGAATTCTTAAGCGTCACAGAAACATCATTCTCTCTTCACTGATCTCTCGGAAGCAGTAGTGTCATATTCTCAGTCAACGAATGTAAGAAAGATACAACCCCTTGGTCTTCATCGCAGCAGTTAAATGTTGAAGCTGTACAGAGTCCCCTCAGGTCTGGTGTGTAAAACTGTACAGAGTCCCCTCAGGTCTGGTGTGTAAAGCTGTACAGAGTCCCCTCAGGTCTGGTGTGTAAAGCTGTACAGAGTCCCCTCAGGTCTGGTGTGTAAAGCTGTACAGAGTCCCCTCAGGTCTGGTGTGTAAAGCTGTACAGAGTCCCCTCAGGTCTGGTGTGTAAAGCTGTACAGAGTCCCCTCAGGTCTGGTGTGTAAAGCTGTACAGAGTCCCCTCAGGTCTGGTGTGTAAAGCTGTACAGAGTCCCCTCAGGTCTGGTGTGTAAAGCTGTACAGAGTCCCCTCAGGTCTGGTGTGTAAAGCTGTACAGAGTCCCTCAGGTCTGGTGTGTAAAGCTGTACAGAGTCCCCTCAGGTCTGGTGTGTAAAGCTGTACAGAGTCCCCTCAGGTCTGGTGTGTAAAGCTGTACAGAGTCCCCTCAGGTCTGGTGTGTAAAGCTGTACAGAGTCCCCTCAGGTCTGGTGTGATGTGTGGTTGAAAACACCTCTACTCACACCGCCACACCGTCTATCATTGCTACAACACAGAATCAGAATAACCACTGTGCCAACAGGAGTGTAACTAGGACGGTGGACCTCAGAGCCCAGTCAGGAGGCTGATTCTCTATCTCCTTTCATCAGGAGATTTAGAAGGAGGGAAGGATGGCAGAGCAGAGAGGTGTCGTTTTCCCATCGCCTCCCACCTCCTCGCCACACACAAAGCTCTGAATAAACCTGATGCTGTTCTGTTCCCGTGTCTCCACTGTCTCCACCTGTCTCTCTCTCTCTCTCTCTCTCTCTCGCTCTCTGACTCAATTGTTCACTTCAGTGTGCAGATGTCACTACCCTTCCCCACGGTGTCACTGGGGTGTCGTTCGATGTGCACCTGCACTTGGCAGGCGGCTCTGCTCGGTCCAAAGGTTCAGAGCGGAGCGCTGGAGAGGAGATGAGCCTCAGGTCTCGACGCCACGCAGATTTACATTTCATTACACGGCTTGATTGAGTCCACCTGCCCTCCTCCACCCCTCATCCACCCCTCATCCACCCCCTCATCCACCCCCTCATCCACCCCCTCATCCACCCCTCATCCACCCCCTCATCCAACCCTCATCCACCCCTCATCCACCCCTCATCCACCCCTCATCCAACCCTCATCCACCCCTCATCCAACCCTCATCCACCCCTCATCCAACCCTCATCCACCCCTCCTCCACCCCTCATCCAACCCTCATCCACCCTCCACATTGTCATAACTCTCCAACCCTCATCCAACCCTCATCCACCCCTCATCCACCCCCTCATCCACCCTCATCCAACCCTCATCCACCCCCTCATCCAACCCTCATCCACCCCTCATCCACCCTCATCCAACCCTCATCCACCCCTCCTCCACCCCTCATCCAACCCTCATCCACCCCTCCACATTGTCATAACTCTCCAACCCTCATCCACCCCTTATCCACCCCTCATCCAACCCTCATCCACCCCTCATCCAACCCTCATCCACCCCCTCATCCACCCCTCATCCAACCCTCATCCACCCCTCCTCCACCCCTCATCCAACCCTCATCCACCCCTCCACATTGTCATAACTCTCCAACCCTCATCCAACCCTCATCCACCCCTCATCCAACCCTCATCCACCCCTCATCCACCCCTCATCCACCCCTCATCCAACCCTCATCCACCCCCTCATCCAACCCTCATCCACCCCTCATCCACCCCCTCATCCAACCCTCATCCACCCCTCCTCCACCCCTCATCCAACCCTCATCCACCCCTCCACATTGTCATAACTCTCCAACCCTCATCCACCCCCTCATCCAACCCTCATCCACCCCCTCATCCACCCCTCATCCACCCCTCATCCACCCCTCCACAATGTCATAACTCTCCAACCCTCATCCACCATTACACAATGTCATAACTCTCCAACCCTCATCCACCATTACACAATGTCATAACTCTCCAACCCGCTTTCACCCCTGTCTACCCACCCCCAAGTCCATCCACCCCCCCTGTCCATCCACCACCACTCCGTCCATCCATCCCTCTTCCAACCCCCTGTCCATCCACCCCTCCATCCATCCATTCCTCCTCCAGCCATTCGTCTACCATCCCCCGTCCATCCACCCCTCCATCCATCCATTCCTCCTCCAGCCATTCGTCTACCATCCCCCGTCCATCCACCCTTCCTCCACCCACTGTCCATACACCACCTCGCCCTGCTGTACACTCCTCCACTGCACCCCTCCATCCCTTCCCCTCTTCCACCCTCCATCCCTCCCCCTTCTACACCTCCATCCCTCCCCCTTCTACACCTCCATCCCTCCCCCTTCTACACCTCTATCCCTCGACCCCACTTCCTCCCCTCACCCCTCCATACCTCTCTGCTCCAGCCATCTGTGGAGGGGACAGATCGGGACCATCGACACAAACTAGAAATGATGAACAAGGTAACACATGCCAGTTCACTGATTCTCTCTCTCTCTCTCTCTCTCTCTCTCTCTCTCTCTCTCTCTCTCTCTCTTTCAGTTTTTCTCTCTGTCTCTCTCAATATATATCTTTCTCAATCTTTCCTCCCTCCCTCCCTCCCTCCCTCCCTCCTCCTCTCTCTCTCTCTCGAAGAAGAAGAAGCAGGTACCTCCGGATCCAATCTTGAATGTGAAGCCTCTGGATCCAGGGTGGCAAAGCTGTTTCTGGTCTTTGTCAGGTCCAGGGTCAACATCCCCAAGGAGACCAGAGGACGCATTCTTCGACTTCCACGGTGAGTGACGTGTCTCCGTGGTCGATAACAGTTTCGTTCTCCAGGGAAGGGCACCGGCCAGTCGGCTGTGGAGAGGCGACACAGCGGCGCCACCAGACCAGAGCGGGATCCGGCTACCCGGGGTGGAAGAAAAATAAAAAGTAGGCGGGTGTGGATTCACCGGTAGCTTGTGTAGGTTTGCTACTGGCTTGCTAAGAGTAGCCACTTCGCCCCTGTAGTCCTCTGCAAGCAAGCAGTTGCTACATCGAAAGTCAGCGCGGTCCACATTGTCCCCGGAACAAAGCAAAGTAAACACAGCTCCACATTCAATAGCGACCTCTAATTGAGTCCGCCGAGCCAGCTAGGCTAGCTGGGCTACCGTGTCTCTCCCCCTCTGCGGAATCTGGAGGGATCCCGGGACAGACAGCAGCGCTCACAGCAACTAAGACCAACTTAGCCGGTAATGTGAAAGGACGTTCTGTTCTGACATTTCTGACTGCCCTTGCAGAAAAAAGAGCAGAGGAAACTCACAAAGGAGACAACTCCATCATCATTCACTGGCTTTAACCCTCCAGAAGCTGCCAGAAACTCGCATGTTTTGAATGTTAGAAATGTGTCTGACTATGGGGGTTAATAGAAGAAGGTCCCTCTCTCCTGTCTGTACTATTCTCTTCTTCCAGGGGCTGAGCATATCGGACAGTTTCTCTCTACCACATCACCGGATTCCTGCCGCTCTGGATCATTACACCGGATCATCGCAGCTATCTAGCTGCAAACGAGTGGCTACTGTTAGCTAACGCCTCTGTCCCGAAGAAAGCACCAGCTAGCCTTGAGCTAGCCTCGAGCTAGGCCCATATACAGTGATTTTCCTCATTAAAAAATGCAAATCATTTTATAACATTTCTCACATGCGTTTTTCTGGATTTTTGTTGTTGTTATTCTGTCTCTCACTGTTCAAATAAACCTACCATTAAAATTATAGACTGATCATTTCTTTGTCAGTGGGCAAACGTACAAAATCAGCAGGGGATCAAATACATTTTTCCCCTCACTGTACCAGATAATTCTAGGGCTACAATACCTCCTTTGCCAATTGGCCTGGGCCCTTTACTGTAGTCACGGAGCCCCACCGATCCATCCCGACGTGATCGCCAGATCTGGTCTCAACAGGCTATTCTGATACGATGTCGCCGAAGAAGCATCTACTAGCACCGGCCCGCTAGCTTTATCTGAACGCTGTGTCCCCTGCTCGCCCAGCGTAGTAGTGACTACCGAACGGCACCCTGACTCACCTATTGCTGCTCTTTTGACCCTATGATCACTCGGCTACACAGCTGATTCCCCCTGGACTGTTTCAATAACACGGTACCTCATCTTGTTTACCTGTCGGCCCCAGCCTCGAACTCAGGTCCTGTATGTGCCTAACTGACCCGCTCTGCCCATTCATCGCCTTAGATAGCTCTTTTGTCCCACCCCACACATGCGGAGACCCCCAGAGACGTAACCTCATCGTCACTCAATGCCTAGGTTTAACCTCCACAGTACTCACATCCTACCATACCATTGTCTGTACATTATGCCCTGAATCTATTCTTCCACGCCCAGAAACCTGCTCCTTTTACTCTCTGTTCTGGACGTACTAGACGACCAGTTCTTACAGCCTTTAGCCGTACCCTGATCCTACTCCTCCTCTGTTCCTCTGGTGATGTGGAGGTTAACGCAGGCCCTGTAGCCACCAGTTCCACTCTTATTCCCCAGGCGCTATCATTTGTTGACTTCTGTAACCGTAAAAGCCTTGGTTTCATGCATGTTAACATTAGAAGCCTCCTCCTTAAGTTTGTTTTACAAACTGCTTTAGCACACTCCGCCAACCCTGAAGTCCTAACCATGTCTGAAAAAGGCCCAGAAAATAGCATATGCACATATTTCGTACCATTGGATAGGGAACACTCTGAATTTTCTAAAAGTGTTAACATTTTGTCTGTGAGTAAAACAGAACGGATATGGCAGGCGAAACCCCCGAGGAATTTCTGTCCTGGAAAAAGTGGTTTTGACACATTGCCTCATTTGGAACCCCTCCCTTATGAAAATGCCCTTATAAGGGCATATGAATGCAGTACCTATCGCTTCCTCTGGATATCAACAGTCTCGAGAAAGTGATTTGATTCTTCTTAGATGCTTTTAGAGCAGAGAAGAAGAGGAATCATGAAGTGTCCCCATAGATGTCCTTTCAAGTAAATGCGCGTTCATGGCTTGCACGCGCTGTGGTTTTTTCCTTTCTTATCGCCCAGTTTATATTCCGGTTGAAATATTATGCTATTTATACATTCCTAAGGTGTTCCTAAGGATACATTTACAATGATGTTTGATTGTTCTTGGACAAATTTATAGGTATAGGTTGAACGAGTTCTCTTCACGTTTCAATGGAGGAGTAGACGCTCTATTTTCTCATTATAACGCGCCAACCAAACAGAGATTTATGGATATATGGATATATAATACACTTATGAAGCCCTCAGCAGAAGTTCTTCAAAAGGTAATTGATTTGTTTTCGCTGTGAAATGTGTTATGTGTGAACCGTGGAGGCTTATGAAATTATGGTAATGGACAAAATATGTTAGGTGCTACCCTCAAACAATCAAATGTGGTGCTTTCGACGTAAAGCCTTTTTGAAATCTGACAACGCTGTGATATTTCCAAGAAGCAGAGCTTTTGATGACTATGAAACACTTGTATATTGGTGCATGTTTAATAATTCAACTTTTGGATTTTGAATTTGGCGCCTTGCATTTCACCTGGTAGTGTCGGGATTGGGGCGCCACCCCTTTTACTAGCCTGTTCAACCTCTCTTTCGTATCGTCTGAGATCCCTAAAGATTGGAAAGCTGCCGGGGTCATCCCCCTCCTCAAAAGGGAAGACACTCTAGACCCAAACTGCTACATACCCATATCTATCCTACCCTGCCTTTCTAAGGTCATCGACCTGACCAAGGCTTTCGACTCTGTCAATCACCACATTCTTATCGGCAGACTCAAAAGCCTTGGTTTCTCAAACGACTGCCTCGCCTGGTTCACCAACTACTTCTCAGATAGAGTTCAGTGTGTCAAATCGGAGGGCCTGTTGTCCGGACCTCTGGCAGTCTCTATGGGGGTGCCACAGGGTTCAATTCTCGGGCCGACTCTTTTCTCTGTATACATCAATGATGTCGCTCTTGCTGCTGGTGATTCTCTGATCCACCTCTATGCACACGACACCATTCTGCATACGTCTGGCCCTTCTTTGGAAACTGTGCTAACAAACCACCAGAGGAGCTTCAGTGCCATACAACACTCCTTCCGTGGCCTCCAACTGCTCTTAACTGCTAGTAAAACCAAATGCATGCTCTTCAACCGATCGCTGCCCGCACCCGCCCGCCCGTCTTGCATCACTACTCTGGACGGTTCTGACTTAGAATATGTGAACAACTACAAATACCTAGGTGTTTGGTTAGACTGTAAACTCTCCTTCAAGATTAAGTATCTCCAATCCAAAATTAAATCTAGAATTGGCTTCCTATTTCACAAACAAAGCCTCCTTCTTTCATGCTGCCAAACATACCCTCGTAAAACTGACTATCCTATCGATCCTTGACATCGGCGCTGTCATTTACAAAATAGCCTCCAACACTCTACTCAGCAAATTGGATGTAGTCTATCACAGTGCCATCCGTTTTGTCACCAAAGCCCCATATACCATCCACCACTGCGACCTGTATGCTCTCGTTGGCTGGCCCTCGCTTCATATTAGTCGCCAAACCCACTGGCTCCAGGTCATCTATAAGTATTTTGCTAGGTTAAGCCCCGCCTTATCTCAGCTCACTGGTCACCATAGCAGCACCCACCCGTAGCACGATCTCCAGCAGGTATATTTCACTGGTCATCCCCAAAGCCAACTACTCCTTTGGCCTCCTTTCCTTCCAGTTCTCTGCTGCCAATGACTGGAACAAATTGCAAAAATCACTGAAGCTGGAGTCTTATATCTCCCTCACTAACTTTAAGCATCAGCTGTCAGAGCAGCTTACCAATCACTGTACCTGTACATAGCCCATCTGTAAATAGCACACCCAACTACCTCATCCCCATATTGTTATTTATTTTTTTGCTCTTTTGCACCCCAGTATTTCTACTTGCACATCATCATCTGCACATCCATCATCATCTGCACATCTATCACTCCAGTGTTAATGCTAAATTGTAATTATTTCGCCACTATGACCTATTTATTGGCTTACCTCCCCAATCTTACTACATTTACAAAAATTTTATATATATTTTTCTATTGTGTTATTGATTGTACGTTTGTTTATCCCATGTGTAACTCTGTTGTTGTTTGTGTCGGCACTGCTTCGCTTTATCTTGGCCAGGTCGCAGTTGTAAATGAGAACTTGTTTTCAACTTGTCTACCTGGTTAAATAAAGGTGAAATAAAATAAATACGAAAACATAGATCAACACAACTAAGAGCCCCATTAGGACGACGGAAGTGATCATGTCCTGGTTAGCCCAGTGATCATGCCCTGGTTAGCCCAGTGATCATGCCCTGGTTAGCCCAGTGATCATGCCCTGGTTAGCCCAGTGATCATGCCCTGGTTAGCCCAGTGATCATGCCCTGGTTAGCCCAGTGATCATGTCCTGGTTAGCCCAGTGATCATGTCCTGGTTAGCGCAGCTACTAAATATAGGCTATTCACATCAAAGTAAGAGTAATGAACACGTCATGGTAGAACTCTCAGGGGGATGCTGGTAGAACTCTCAGGAGGATGCTGGATTAATGAACACGTCATGGTAGAACTCTCAGGGGGATGCTGGATTAATGAACACGTCATGGTAGAACTCTCAGGAGGATGCTGGATTAATGAACACGTCATGGTAGAACTCTCAGGGGATGCTGGATTAATGAACACGTCATGGTAGAACTCTCAGGTGGATGCTGGATTAATGAACACGTCATGGTAGAACTCTCAGGTGGATGCTGGATTAATGAACACGTCATGGTAGAACTCTCAGGGGGATGCTGGATTAATGAACACGTCATGGTAGAACTCTCAGGGGGATGCTGGATTAATGAACACGTCATGGTAGAACTCTCAGGAGGATGCTGGATTAATGAACACGTCATGGTAGAACTCTCAGGAGGATGCTGGATTAATGAACACGTCATGGTAGAACTCTCAGGAGGATGCTGGATTAATGAACACGTCATGGTAGAACTCTCAGGGGATGCTGGATTAATGAACACGTCATGGTAGAACTCTCAGGGGATGCTGGATTAATGAACACGTCATGGTAGAACTCTCAGGAGGATGCTGGATTAATGAACACGTCATGGTAGAACTCTCAGGAGGATGCTGGATTAATGAACACGTCATGGTAGAACTCTCAGGAGGATGCTGGATTAATGAACACGTCATGGTAGAACTCTCAGGAGGATGCTGGATTAATGAACACGTCATGGTAGAACTCTCAGGAGGATGCTGGATTAATGAACACGTCATGGTAGAACTCTCAGGGGATGCTGGATTAATGAACACGTCATGGTAGAACTCTCAGGGGATGCTGGATTAATGAACACGTCATGGTAGAACTCTCAGGAGGATGCTGGATTAATGAACACGTCATGGTAGAACTCTCAGGAGGATGCTGGATTAATGAACACGTCATGGTAGAACTCTCAGGAGGATGCTGGATTAATGAACACGTCATGGTGGAACTCTCAGGGGGATGCTGGTAGAACTCTCAGGAGGATGCTGGATTAATGAACACGTCATGGTAGAACTCTCAGAAGGATGGTCAGCACTGCAATTAACCACCCTGTATGGTTCACACTGAGAACAAAGAGGAGGTGTGTGTGTGTGTGTGTGTGTACGTGTGTGTTTGTGTGTGTGTGTGTGTGTGTGTACGAGTGTGTGTGTGTGTGTGCTCAAGATAAGTTGATCTGACACCAGAATCGCCTCGTTCCAGCACGGCCAATACAGCAGGCCTGGGCTCGCCTCTCTCACACACACACTGGATTGGTAGACGGAGGGAGGACCTGGGACTGACTGGGGAATAACAGCCACGGGAAAATAGTTTTAATTGATGATGCTCTCTCTCTCTTAACGTGCCTTGTCGTTGTCGTGCTGTGTCCATTCGTGAAGACGTGTGTGTGTGTGTGTGCTTTTCAAATTACGTTTTCTTTAAGGTACAGTGAAATGTCTTTCTTGCTTGCTCTTTTCCAACCATGCAGTAATCAAGATCAGTAGTACTATACAACTAAAACACACCAGGAATAGAAATAAGAAGAACATGAGAAATAAGTAAGCTATATTCTGGGTCAGAACCAGGGTGAGTAGATATATACAGGGTCAGAACCAGGGTCAGTAGCTATATACAGGGTCAGAACCAGGGTGAGTAGATATATACAGGGTCAGAACCAGGGTCAGTAGCTATATACAGGGTCAGTTCCAGTACCATATTAACAATGTGCAGGGATACTGGAGTGATGGAGGTAGATATGTATAGGGGTAAGGTGACTATATACAGGGTCAGTTCCAGTACCATATTAACAATGTACAGGGATACTGGAGTGATGGAGGTAGATATGTTTAGGGGTAAGGTGACTATATACAGGGTCAGTTCCAGTACCATATTAACAATGTACAGGGATACTGGAGTGGAAAAGGTAGATATGCATAGGGGTAAGGTGACTAGGCATCAGGATATACACTGAGTACAAAACAACCTTTACTTAACTAGGCAAGTCAAACAAACAAATTCTTATTTACAATGACAGCCTACCGGGGAACAAGTGGATTAACTGCCTTGTTCAGGGGGCAGAACAACTGATTTTTAGCTTGTCAGCTCGGGGATTCGATCCAGCAACCTTTCAGTTACTAGTCCAACGCTCTAACCACTAGGCTACCTGCCACCCCCTGCCATCTTTCCATGACATTGACTGACCAGGTGAATCCAGGTGAAGAGCTATGATCCCTTATTGATGTCACTTGTTAAATCCACTTTAATCAGTGTAGATGAAGGGGAGGAGACAGGTTAAAGAAGGATTTTTAAGCCTTGAGACAATTGAGACATGGATTGTGTATGTGTCAAATCAAATCAAATGTTATTGGTCACATACACATGGTTAGCAGATGTTAATGTGAGTGTAGCGAAATGCTTGTGCATCTAGATCCAACCATGCAGTAGTATCTAACAAGTCATCTAACAAATTCACAACAAATACCTTATACACACACAAGAGTAAAGGAATGAATACGAGTATGTACATATAAATATATGGATGAGTGACGGCCGTGCGGCATAGGCAAGATGCAGTAGATGGTATAGAGTACAGTATATACATATGAGATGAGTAATGTAGGATATGGAGACATTCTTAAAATGGCGTTATTTAAAGTGACTAGTGATTCCTTTATTAAATAAATGTATTAAATATATTAAAGTGTGCCATTCGGAGGGTGAATGGGCAAGACAAAATATTGAAGTGCCTTTAAAAAGGGTGTGGTAGTGGGTGCCAGGAACAGAGGTTTGTGTCAAGACCTGCGACGCTGCTGGGGTTTTTCACGCTCAACAGTTTCCCTGTGTGTATCAAGAATGGTCCACCACCCAAAGGGACATCCAGCCAACTTGACACAACTGTGGGGAAGCATTGGAGTCAACATGGGCCAGCATCCCTGTGGAACGCTTTCGACACCTTGTAGAGTCCCACGCCCCGACGACTTGAGGCTGTTCTGAGGTTCAACAGGGGGGTGCAACTCAATATTATCAAGGTGTTCCTAATGTTTGGTATACTCAGTATATGATAAACAGAGTAGCAGCAGTGTATATGATGATTGTAGGTGAGAGTGTGTCTTTACAGTCTGAATGTGTGTGTGAACAAATTAAGTCTGAGTGAGTGTGTAGAATGTGCATAGAGAGTGTGTGAGTGTGCATAATTAACTCTACGGCAGTGTATACATAGGGTGTAAATATCACATATATATCTCCAGGACTGTGTATATAAAGGGTGTACATATCACCTATATATCTCCAGGACAGTGTATATAAAGGGTGTAAATATCACCTATATAACTCCAGGACAGTGTATATAAAGGGTGTAAATATCACCTATATAACTCCAGGACAGTGTATATAAAGGGTGTAAATATCACCTATATAACTCCAGGACAGTGTATATAAAGGGTGTAAATATCACCTATATAACTCCAGGACAGTGTATATAAAGGGTGTAAATATCACCTATATAACTCCAGGACAGTGTATATAAAGGGTGTAAATAGCATCTATATAACTCCAGGACAGTGTATATAAAGGGTGTAAATATCACCTATATAACTCCAGGACAGTGTATATAAAGGGTGTAAATATCACCTATATAACTCCAGGACAGTGTATATAAAGGGTGTAAATATCACCTATATAACTCCAGGACAGTGTATATAAAGGGTGTAAATATCACCTATATATCTCCAGGACAGTGTATATAAAGGGTGTAAATATCACCTATATAACTCCAGGACAGTGTATATAAAGGGTGTAAATATCACCTATATAACTCCAGGACAGTGTATATAAAGGGTGTACATATCACCTATATAACTCCAGGACAGTGTATATAAAGGGTGTAAATATCACCTATATAACTCCAGGACAGTGTATATAAAGGGTGTAAATATCACCTATATAACTCCAGGACAGTGTATATAAAGGGTGTAAATATCACCTATATAACTCCAGGACAGTGTATATAAAGGGTGTACATATCACCTATATAACTCCAGGACAGTGTATATAAAGGGTGTAAATATCACCTATATAACTCCAGGACAGTGTATATAAAGGGTGTAAATATCACCTATATAACTCCAGGACAGTGTATATAAAGGGTGTAAATCTCACCTATATAACTACAGGACAGTGTATATAAAGGGTGTAAATATCACCTATATAACTCCAGGACAGTGTATATAAAGGGTGTAAATATCACCTATATAACTCCAGGACAGTGTATATAAAGGGTGTAAATATCACCTATATAACTCCAGGACAGTGTATATAAAGGGTGTAAATATCACCTATATAACTCCAGGACAGTGTATATAAAGGGTGTACATATAAAAAATACAAATAATCAATGCAGTTAGTCTGTGTAGCCATTGTGGTAGCTACTTAGCATTCTTATGTGTGTGTGTGTGTGTGTGTGTGTGTGTGTGTGTGTGTGTGTGTGTGTGTGTGTGTGTGTGTGTGTGTGTGTGTGTGTGTGTGCCTCGTCATCCTGCTAGGTTAATTCGTTAAGATGGACTGCGGAACAGTTTGATGAGGGTAATTATGTAGGTAATGGATGAGAACTAAACTCCCTACAGGACGGTTTTATTCTGAGGCACAAACGGCTGCCTATTCCCATGCAGAACACATAGAGCTCTGGTCTAATATTGTGCACTATTTAGGGAATAGGGTGCCACCCTGGTCAACAGTAGTGCACTATATAGGGAACAGGGTGCCATTTGGGATGCACACACAGGAGGGTTGTTGGTTCTTTTAATGTATGTATCTATCAACATACAGTGAAGTACATCATGAAACAGGCTAGTATTCTAATCAACATGAAGTGAAGTACATCATGAAAGAGGCTAGTATTCTAATCAACATGAAGTGAAGTACATCATGAAACAGGCTAGTATTCTAATCTACATAAAGTGAAGTACATCATGAAACAGGCTAGTATTCTAATCTACATAAAGTGAAGTACATCATGAAACAGGCTAGTATTCTAATCTACATAAAGTGAAGTACATCATGAAACAGGCTAGTATTCTAATCTACATAAAGTGAAGTACATCATGAAACAGGCTAGTATTCTAATCAACATGAAGTGAAGTACATCATGAAACAGGCTAGTATTCTAATCTACATAAAGTGAAGTACATCATGAAACAGGCTAGTATTCTAATCAACATGAAGTGAAGTACATCATGAAACAGGCTAGTATTCTAATCTACATAAAGTGAAGTACATCATGAAACAGGCTAGTATTCTAATCTACATGAAGTGAAGTACATCATGAAAAATGCTAGTATTCTAATCTACATAAAGTGAAGTACATTATGAAACAGGCTAGTATTCTAATCAACATGAAGTGAAGTACATCATGAAACAGGCTAGTATTCTAATCTACATAAAGTTAAGTACATCATGAAACAGGCCAGTATTCTAATATACATAAAGTGAAGTACATCATGAAACAGGCTAGTATTCTAATCAACATGAAGTGAAGTACATCATGAAACAGGCTAGTATTCTAATCTACATAAAGTGAAGTACATCATGAAACAGGCTAGTATTCGTATCAACATAAAGTGAAGTGCATCATTGAGCAGGCTATTATTCTAATCAACATGAAGTGAAGTACATCATGAAACAGGCTAGTATTCTAATCAACATGAAGATAAGTACATCATGAAACAGGCTAGTATTCGTATCAACATAAAGTGAAGTGCATCATTGAGCAGGCTAGTATTCTAATCAACATCAAGTGAAGTACATCATGAAACAGGCTAGTATTCTAATCTCCAAGTTTGATTCAGATTCTCACCATAACAACACTTTCTAATGTTTAATTTCCAAGCCAATAAAGAAGCTGCGAAATGGTTACAGACGTGAAATCGTGTTATCGTCTTCAATTAATAAAGTTTTGTTTTTACAACTTAGATTTCTATCTTAACACATGGTCTTTCAATCCAGATGTGACTTTTTCAATTAGCAGGTTAATTAAAAAGTGTTCATCGGATTCAGAAGTAATTATCTTATTAACACACTGTTGCTGCTGCTGTGTTACTGGGTTTCTGCACTAATTCACAGAGTGCAATTTGACTAATTAAAGACTAGGAATGGACCTAAAGCACAGCAGAGAGAGTTTTAGTATTTGGGGGGTAACGGTATGAGATTGACGGAGTCAGTGTTGTATAACTGTTGGAAGTATTATACATTTAGGTCAGTCTCCGGAACATTCCAGAAGTGGATTTTTAAATGCTTCGATCACCATGGTGACAACCCCCTATATTTTCACCATCATCTATAACTTCATGTCAATACTGTCCTTGGAACGTCAAGGAATGATTCAATGACTATAGTGGCACAAAGCTGAATATTTCAACAAAATAGACTGTAAATAGTCAATAACATACATTGTACAATAACCCTGAACAGGTACTTGTCCCTAGCTGTTCAATAACAGCATTGACGGATGTAAGAACCACTTACAGCGTCACGGAAACTGGAGGTATACATTATGTACATTAACAATAACTAACAAGAAGTATTTGAATCCATATTAGCAGACAGAGGACCTACAGTGACTAATAGAAGAAGTACCTGAATCCATATTAGCAGACAGAGGACCTACAGTGACTAATAGCAGTGACGGATGCAAGGGCTAATTCAAGGACCCAGGGAGAGCAGAGAGAACAGGGAGAGCAGGGAGAACAGGGAGAGCAGGGAGAACAGGGAGAACAGGGAGAGCAGGGAGAACAGGGAGAGCAGGGAGAACAGGGAGAGCAGGGAGAACAGGGAGAGCAGGGAGAACAGGGAGAGCAGGGAGAACAGGGAGAGCAGGGAGAACAGGGAGAGCAGGGAGAACAGGGAGAGCAGGGAGAACAGGACAGAAAACTTGAGTCCCCACTGAGGAGACTGATATTCTCTGCTCTTCCCTGTCACCTCTCCCGCTCTTCTCCTGCTCTCAACCCCTCCTCTGCCTGTGACTGGGGTCGGGCAGGTTAGACAGGTGTTCGCTGGCCGGGGGACCTGGGTAAATGTTTGTGTACAGAAGTCCAATGACCTGAGCAACCCGAGCGCCATAGGAGGGGCTCTGATTTATGAGATCGTGTTTCCTACCTATTGAGGGCAATTATACGGAACCAGGAATTATAAGCAAACAAGGCCTTGGATATACAGTCTCACAGTGGCAGCCATCTAGATTAGATAAGGAAGGAGGAAGATAGTGTGAATGGGATGACTAAACTGAGAGATTTACTGTGGAAAATTTAAATATCACATATATACCGAGGGCAGTGTATATAAGGGTGTAAATATCATCAAAATAACTCCACGACAGTGTATATAAAGGGTGTAAATATAATCAATATAACTCCAGGACAGTGCATATAAATGGTGTAAATATCACCTATATAACTCCAGGACAGTGTATATAAAGGGTGTAAATATCACCTATATAACTCCAGGACAGTGTATATAAAGGGTGTAAATATCACCTATATAACTCCAGGACAGTGTATATACAGGGTGTAAATATCACCTATATAACTCCAGGACAGTGTATATAAAGGGTGTAAATATCACCTATATAACTCCAGGACAGTGTATATAAAGGGTGTAAATATCACCTATATAACTCCAGGACAGTGTATATAAAGGGTGTAAATATCACCTATATAACTCCAGGACAGTGTATATACAGGGTGTAAATATCACCTATATAACTCCAGGACAGTGTATATAAAGGGTGTAAATATCACCTATATAACTCCAGGACAGTGTATATAAAGGGTGTACATATCACCTATATAACTCCAGGACAGTGTATATAAAGGGTGTAAATATCACCTATATAACTCCAGGACAGTGTATATACAGGGTGTACATATCACCTATATAACTCCAGGACAGTGTATATAAAGGGTGTAAATATCACCTATATAACTCCAGGACAGTGTATATAAAGGGTGTAAATATCACCTATATAACTCCAGGACAGTGTATATAAAGGGTGTAAATATCACCTATATAACTCCAGGACAGTGTATATAAAGGGTGTAAATATCACCTATATAACTCCAGGACAGTGTATATAAAGGGTGTAAATATCACCTATATAACTCCAGGACAGTGTATATAAAGGGTGTAAATATCACCTATATAACTCCAGGACAGTGTATATAAAGGGTGTAAATATCACCTATATAACTCCAGGACAGTGTATATAAAGTGTAAATATCACCTATATATCTCCAGGACAGTGTATATAAAGGGTGTAAATATCACCTATATAACTCCAGGACAGTGTATATAAAGGGTGTAAATATCACCTATATAACTCCAGGACAGTGTATATAAAGGGTGTAAATATCACCTATATAACTCCAGGACAGTGTATATATAAAGGGTGTAAATATCACCTATATAACTCCAGGACAGTGTATATAAAGGGTGTAAATATCACCTATATAACTCCAGGACAGTGTATATAAAGGGTGTAAATATCACCTATATAACTCCAGGACAGTGTATATAAAGGGTGTAAATATCACCTATATAACTCCAGGACAGTGTATATAAAGGGTGTAAATATCACCTATATAACTCCAGGACAGTGTATATAAAGGGTGTAAATATCACCTATATAACTCCAGGACAGTGTATATAAAGGGTGTAAATATCACCTATATAACTCCAGGACAGTGTATATAAAGGGTGTAAATATCACCTATATAACTCCAGGACAGTGTATATAAAGGGTGTAAATATCACCTATATAACTCCAGGACAGTGTATATAAAGGTGTAAATATCACCTATATAACTCCAGGACAGTGTATATAAAGGGTGTAAATATCACCTATATAACTCCAGGACAGTGTATATAAAGGGTGTAAATATCACCTATATAACTCCAGGACAGTGTATATAAAGGGTGTAAATATCACCTATATAACTCCAGGACAGTGTATATAAAGGGTGTAAATATCACCTATATAACTCCAGGACAGTGTATATAAAGGGTGTAAATATCACCTATATCTCCAGGACAGTGTATATAAAAGGGTGTAAATATCACCTATATAACTCCAGGACATATCACTATATATCTCCAAGTGTAAGGCATAGTGTAAATATCACCTATATAACTCCAGGACAGTGTATATAAAGGGTGTAAATATCACCTATATAACTCCAGGACAGTGTATATAAAGGGTGTAAATATCACCTATATAACTCCAGGACAGTGTATATAAAGGGTGTAAATATCACCTATATAACTCCAGGACAGTGTATATAAAGGGTGTAAATATCACCTATATAACTCCAGGACAGTGTATATAAAGGGTGTAAATATCACCTATATAACTCCAGGACAGTGTATATAAAGGGTGTAAATATCACCTATATAACTCCAGGACAGTGTATATAAAGGGTGTAAATATCACCTATATAACTCCAGGACAGTGTATATAAAGGGTGTAAATATCACCTATATAACTCCAGGACAGTGTATATAAAGGGTGTAAATATCACCTATATAACTCCAGGACAGTGTATATAAAGGGTGTAAATATCACCTATATAACTCCAGGACAGTGTATATAAAGGGTGTAAATATCACCTATATAACTCCAGGACAGTGTATATAAAGGGTGTAAATATCACCTATATAACTCCAGGACAGTGTATATAAAGGGTGTAAATATCACCTATATAACTCCAGGACAGTGTATATAAAGGGTGTAAATATCACCTATATAACTCCAGGACAGTGTATATAAAGGGTGTAAATATCACCTATATAACTCTAGGGCAGATTAAAAACAGCATCACATAGTTTTCGATTAAATGTCATCGTTCACTTCAGGCCGACCTCTCTCTTTAAGTAATTGCGTAACCGTGGGAGACACAGCACTGTAAACAGCCATCGATAAATCAATAGGTTTTCACAGGAGATGACATCGTAATCTGGAGATGTAATTGCCAGAGACTCTTCAGGCGCTATGGTGACTATATGGGGAAGAATAGAAATGGTAATTCTACGTCTTGTAGGGTAAGAGTGAGTCTTTGTCTGTTTAAGATTAAAACTGAAAAGAAGGAACAACACATTAGACGATTGGGTGTTTGTACTGTGTGCTGTGTTTTTTATTAAAGTGTGTTTTGACAACTGATTTTAGCTACGAAGCCAGATGAAGGAAAACAGAGGAAGTATATCGAACATAGCCAGGAGAGCTAAGCAGTTTGTGAACACAGATTGTCAAGTGATTCCACCAACTCCAAAATGGCCACCCAACAGTAATAACACACTGTAAACGCTCCTTTGAAACACAACAAAGTGGCTATTTAAACTTTTAAAAAAACACCACACCACTAGAGTACCACATTGCTAGAATGAAAGAAAGAGAGAAATATAGAGAGAGAAAATAGATACAGAGAGAGAGAGAGAAATAGAGACAAAGGGAGAGAGAGAAATAGAGACAGAGACAGAGAGAGAGAGAGAGAGAGAGAGAGAGAGAGAGAGAGAGAGAGAGAGAGAGAGAGAGAGAGAGAGAGAGAAATAGAGAAATAGAGACAAAGGGAGAGAGAAATAGAGACAGAGACAGAGAGAGAGAGAGAGAGAGAGAGAGAGAGAGAGAGAGAGAGAGAGAGAGAGAGAGAGAGAGAGAGAGAGAGAGAGAGAGAGGGGGACGAATTGGCGAGGGCACTAGAACAGTCTGCAGCACCAGGCCTCTCACCCTTCTAGAATCTGAAGTCAAATGTCTACTGTTTGCTGATGATCTGGTGCTTCTGTCCCCAACCAAGGAGGGCCTACAGCAGCACCTAGACCTGGGAGCTGACAGTAACTCTTATTAAGACCACAAATACAAATTCCATCTAGACACCACCTAAACATCAGAGCCACAGGTAACTTCCACAAAACTGTGACCAATCTGAGAGACAAGTCAAGAAGTGCCTTCTATGCCATCAAAAGGAAATTAAAATTCAACATTCCAATTAGGATCTGGCAAAAAATACTTGAATCAGTTATAGAACCCATTGCCCTTTATGGTTGTGAGGTCTGGGGTCCGCTCACCAACCAAGAATTAACTAAATGGGACAAACGCCGAAATGAGACTCTGCATGCATAATTCTACAAAATACCAAATAATGCAGAGCAGAATTAGGCCGATACCCGCTAATTATCAAAACGTTAAGTTCTACAACCACCTAAAAAGGAAGCGATTCCCAAAACTTCCATAACAAAGCCATCACCTACAGAGAGATGAACCTGGAGAAGAGTACCCTAAGCAAGCTGGTCCTGGGGCTCCGTTCACAAACACAAACAGACCCCACAGAGCCCCAGGACAGCAACACAATTAGACTCAACCAAATCATGAGAAAACAAAAAGATAATTACTTGACACAGAGGAAAGAATTAACAAAAAAACTGAGCAAACTAGAATGCTATTTGGCTCTAAACAGAGAGTAGACAGTGGTAGAATACCTGACCACTGTGACTGACCCAAACTTAAGGAAAGTTTTGACTATGTACAGACTCAGTGAGCGTAGCCTTGCTATTGAGAAAGGCCGCCGTAGGCAGACCTGGCTCTCAAGAGAAGACAGGCTATGTGCACACTGCCCACAAAATGAGCACTTCCTAAACTCCTGCCAAATGTATGACCATATTAGAGAGACATATTTCCCTCAGATTACACAGATCCACAAAGAATTAGAAAACAAACCCGATTTTGATAAACTCCCATATCTACTGGGTGAAATACCACAGTGTGCCATCACAGCAGCAAGATGTGTGACCTGTTGCCACAAGAAAAGGGCAACCAGTGAAGAACAAACACCATTTTAAATACAACCCATATTTATGTTTATTTATTTTCCATTTTGTACTTGAACTATTTGCACATCATTACAACACTGTATGTATTCATAATATGACATTTGAAATGTTTTTATTCTTTTGGAACTTTTGGAAGTGTAATGTTTACTGTTAATTCATTTCACTTGCGTTGGCAATGTAAACATGTTTCCATGCCAATAAAGCCCCTTAAATTGAATTAAATTGAGAGAGAGAGAGAGAGAGAGAGAGAGAGAGAGACAGAGAGAGAGACAGAGAGAGAGAGAGAGAGAGAGAGAGAGAGAGAGAGAGAGAGAGAGAGAGAGAGAGAGAGAGAGAGAAAAGAGATGAGAGAGAGAGACAGAGAGAGAGACAGAGAGAGAGAGAGAGAGAGAGAGAGACAGAGAGAGAGAGACAGAGAGAGAGAGAGAGAGAGAGAGAGAGAGAGAGAGAGAGAGAGAGAGAGAGAGAGACAGAGAGACAGAGAGAGACAGAGAGAGAAAGAAGAGGCTTCTAATCCTTCAGTTGATTCAAATATGCTGCTCATTAGCCTTTTATTCAGAGAATTCATGACTCACAGCATGTCAAAGGACTGCGTCCCAAATGGCACCCTTTTCCCTATATCGGGCACCTCTTTTAACCAGAACCGTATGGGAGCGCTATATAGGGAAAAGTGTGCCATTTGGGACACACATTAGACTGATGGCTATTTTACCTGGCCTAATTATCAGACTGACATGCCAAGACTACATATTTCACCTAGGAAGATGGACCAATTAATATAGACTTTCATAAAAGTGTCCACTATCTCCACTTT
>CM059784.1:38785000-38872500 GCA_030435695.1 Brachymystax lenok tsinlingensis
ATAGACAGAGGGCTGTCTGGTAGCCTCAATATATAGACAGAGGGCTGGCTGGTAGCCTCAATATATAGACAGAGGGCTGTCTGGTAGCCTCAATATATAGCCAGAGGGCTGTCTGGTAGCCTCAGTATATAGCCAGAGTGCTGGCTGGTAGCCTTAATATATAGACAGAGGGCTGTCTGGTAGCCTCAATATATAGACAGAGGGCTGTCTGGTAGCCTCAATATATAGCCAGAGGGCTGTCTGGTAGCCTCAATATATAGACAGAGGGCTGTCTGGTAGCCTCAATATATAGACAGAGGGCTGTCTGGTAGCCTCAATATATAGCCAGAGGGCTGTCTGGTAGCCTCAATATATAGCCAGAGGGCTGTCTGGTAGCCTCAATATATAGACAGAGGGCTGTCTGGTAGCCTCAATATATAGACAGAGGGCTGTCTGGTAGCCTCAATATATAGACAGATGTTGTAGTTGAACAAGTCATTGCATGTATAGATGTTTTTTTACTTGAAACTTCCCAAAAATATGTGATTCGACTCGACTTGCTCTTAGAATGCACGACTTGGGACTCGACTTGAGACTAGACCTGTTCTACTTGGGACTCGACTTAAGACTAGATCCGTACTACTTGGGACTCGACTTGAGACTAGACCCGTACTACTTGGGACTTGAGAAATGAGACTAGACTTGTCTACTTGGGACTCGAATTGAGACTAGACCCGTTCTACTTGGGACTCGACTTGAGACTAGATCCATTCTACTTGGGACTTGAGAATCGAGACTAGACCCGTTCTACTTGGGACTCGACTTGAGACTAGACCCGTTCTACTTGGGACTCGACTTGAGACTAGATTCGTTCTACTTGGGACTCGACTTGAGACTAGACCCGTTCTACTTGGGACTCGACTTGAGACTAGACCCGTTCTACTTGGGACTCGATTTGAGACTATACCCGTTCTACTTGGGACTCGACTTGAGACTAGATTCGTTCTACTTGGGACTCGACTTGAGACTAGACCCGTTCTACTTGGGACTTGAGACTTGCTTGTGACTGGAATAAGTCAGTAATCAGTAGTGTGAGTGAGTGATTGCATGCATAGATGTGATAATGAGGGGTGTTGAAAGGAGCCAACGCAAACAAACAAATAGGCCACAACCAAAATCTATCAGTGTCTGCATCGAGAGTCTCTCCCATGAACGGGGAAGAGGTCTATTTATCCTGGGACACACCCGGGCCCAGGTGTGTCCCATGTCTCTGAAGACCCTCCCGGCTCCGCCCACCGGCATCCTAATAAGGAAAACAAGAGAAAATACGGCAGACAGAGTGGGAGGGTCGTCACAGTTATCTATTGTGTTACTGTAATCTAGTGTGTTACTGTAATCTATTGTGTTACTGTTATCTAGTGTGTTACTGTTATCTATTGTGTTACTGTTATCTATTGTGTTACTGTTATCTATTGTGTTACTGTAATCTAGTGTATTACTGTTATCTATTGTGTTACTGTAATCTATTGTGTTACTGTTATCTATTGTGTTACTGTTATCTATTGTGTTACTGTAATCTAGTGTGTTACTGTTATCTATTGTGTTACTGTTATCTATTGTGTTACTGTTATCTATTGTGTTACTGTAATCTAGTGTATTACTGTTATCTATTGTGTTACTGTAATCTAGTGTGTTACTGTAATCTATTGTGTTACTGTTATCTAGTGTGTTACTGTTCTCTATTGTGTTACTGTAATCTATTGTGTTACTGTAATCTAGTGTGTTACTGTAATCTATTGTGTTACTGTTATCTATTGTGTTACTGTAATATATTGTGTTACTGTTATCTATTGTGTTACTGTTATCTAGTGTGTTACTGTAATCTAGTGTGTTACTGTAATCTAGTGTGTTACTGTTATCTAGTGTGTTACTGTTATCTAGTGTGTTACTGTAATCTATTGTGTTACTGTTATCTATTGTGTTACTGTAATCTAGTGTGTTACTGTAATCTAGTGTGTTACTGTTATCTAGTGTGTTACTGTTATCTAGTGTGTTACTGTAATCTATTGTGTTACTGTTATCTAGTGTGTTACTGTTATCTATTGTGTTACTGTAATCTAGTGTGTTACTGTAATCTATTGTGTTACTGTTATCTAGTGTGTTACTGTAATCTATTGTGTTACTGTAATCTAGTGTGTTACTGTTATCTATTGTGTTACTGTAATCTAGTGTGTTACTGTAATCTATTGTGTTACTGTTATCTAGTGTGTTACTGTAATCTAGTGTGTTACTGTAATCTATTGTGTTACTGTTATCTAGTGTGTTACTGTTATCTAGTGTGTTACTGTTATCTAGTGTGTTAGTGTAATCTATTGTGTTACTGCTATCTAGTGTGTTACTGCTATCTAGTGTGTTACTGTAATCTATTGTGTTACTGTTATCTATTGTGTTACTGTTATCTATTGTGTTACTGTAATCTATTGTGTTACTGTAATCTATTGTGTTACTGCTATCTAGTGTGTTACTGTAATCTATTGTGTTACTGTTATCTAGTGTGTTACTGTAATCTATTGTGTTACTGTTATCTATTGTGTTACTGTAATATATTGTGTTACTGTTATCTAGTGTGTTAGTGTAATCTATTGTGTTACTGCTATCTAGTGTGTTACTGCTATCTAGTGTGTTACTGCTATCTAGTGTGTTACTGTTATCTAGTGTGTTACCGTGAGAGAGAGAGAGAGAGAGAGAACACAACGCTTTTACTGTGGCGACCTTAATGCCAGAACTGGACAATAACCTGACACTCTTAGCACACAGGGGGACAAACACCTCTCTTGAGGTGACAGAATTCCCTCCCAAATATGCCTCCTGAGACACAACTATGACAAAACAACCAACCAACACACGTCACAACTCCTGCAGCTCTGTCGCACGCCGGGTCTGTACATAGTCAATGGTAGGCTTCGAGGGGACTCCTATGGTAGGTACACCTATAGCTCATCCCTAGGCAGTAGTACTGTAGACAAATATATCACTGACCTCAACCCAGAGTCTCTCAGAGCGTTCACAGTCAGTCCACTGACACCCCTATCAGATCACAGAAAAATCACAGTCTCCCTGAACAGAGCAATACTCAGTCATGAGGCATCAAAGCCTGTAAAGGGACACTGTGAAGTCCATGGAGAATAAGAGCACCTCCTCCCAGCTGCCCACTGCACTGAGGCTAGGAAACACTGTCACCACCGATAAATCCACGATAATCGCGAATTTCAATAAGCATTTTTCTACGGCTGGCCATGCTTTCCACCTGGCTACCCCAACCCCGGTCAACAGCCCTCCACCCCCCGCAGCAATTTGACCAAGCTTCTCTGATCCACCTCTATGCAGACAACATCATTCTGTATACTTCTGGCCCTTCTTTGAACACTGTGTTAACTAACCTCCAGACGAGCTTCAATGCCATACAATACTCTTTCTGTGGCATCCAACTGCTGTTAAATGCAAGTAAAACTAAATGCATGCTCTTCAACCGATCGCTGCCCGCACCCGCCCAGCCGACTCGCATCACTACTCTGGACGGTTCTGACTTAGAATATGCGGACAACTACAAATACCTAGGTGTCTGGTTAGACTGTAAACTCTCCGTCCAGACTCACATTAAGCATCCCCAATCCAAAATTAAATCTAGAATAGGCTTCCTATTTCGCAACAAAGCATCCTTCACTCATGCTGCTAAACATACCCCCGTAAAACTGATTATCCTACCGATCCTTGACTTCGGCGATGTCATTTACAATATAGCCTCCAACACTTTACTCAGTAAATTAGATGTAGTCTATCACAGTGCCATCCGTTTTGTCACCAAAGCCCCATATACTACCCACCACTGCGACCTGTATGCTCTCGTTGGCTGGGCCTCGCTTCATTTTCGTCGCCAAACCCACCGGCTCCAGGTCATCTATAAGTCTTTGCTAGGTAAAGCCCCGCCTTATCTCAGCTCACTGGTCACCATAGCAATGCCCACCCGTAGTACATGCTCCAGCAGGTATATTTCACTGGTCATCCCCAAAGCCAACTCCCCCTTTGGCCACCTTTCCTTCCAGTTCTCTGCTGCCAATGACTGGAACGAATTGCAAAAATCACTGACGCTGGAGACTTATATCTCCCTCACTAACTTTAAGCATCAGCTGTCAGAGCAGCTGACCGATCACTGCACCTGTACGCAGACCATCTGTAAATAGCCCACCCAACTACTCACCCTACTAGAATCTGAAGTCAAATGTCTACTGTTTTCTGATGATCTGGTGCTTCTGTCCCCAACCAAGGAGGGCCTACAGCAGAACCTAGATCTTCTCCACAGACTGTCAGACTTGGGCCTTGATAGCAAATCTCAGTAAGAGAAAAATAATGGTGTTCCAAAAAAGGTCAAATTGTCAGGACCACAAATACAAAATTCCATTTAGACACCGTTGCCCTAGAGCACACAAAAAATGATACATACCTCGGCCTAAACATTACCTAAGCACTACAGGTAACTTCAACAAAGCTGTGAATGAGCTGAGAGACAAGGTAAGAAGGGTCTTCGACACCATCAAAATAAACATAAACTTCAACATACCAATTAGGATCTGGCTAATATATAACTTGAATCAGTTATAGAACCCATTGCCCTTTATGGTTGTGAGGTCCGGGGTCAGCTCACTAACCAATAATTCACAAAATGAGACAAACACCAAATTGAGAATCTGCATGCAGAGCAGAATTAAGCCAATATCCCATAACTTTTTAAATCCAGAAAAGAGCCATTAAATTCTACAACCACCTAAAAGGAAGTGATTCCCAAACCTTCCATAACAAAGCCATCACCTACAGAGAGATGAACCTGGAGAAGAGTACCCTAAGCAAGCTGGTCCTGGAGCTCTGTTCACAAACACAAACAGACCCCACAGAGCCCCAGGACAGCAACACAATTAGACCCAACCAAATTATAAGAAAACAAAACGGTAATTAATTGACACAGAGGAAAGAACTAACAAAAAAACAGCAAATGAGAATGATATTTGGCCCTAAACAGAGAGTACATAGTGGCAGAATACCTGACCACTGCGCCGACAGAGATGGCAGCCTCGCTGCACGTTCTCAAGAAACTATGAAGTATTTTGTTTTTTTATGTATTACTTCTTACATTGTTACCCCGGGAAATATTAAGTTTTATTATATACAACCGGGAGGAACTATTGGATATAAGAGCAACATCAACTTACCAACATTACGACCAGGAATACGACTTTCCCGAAGCGGATTCTCTGTTTGGTACCCCAACGAGGACAATAGACTGGATCCCAGCCGGCGATTCAAAACAACGGCGGCGCAGGAGAAGGGGGAAACGCGGCGGTCTTCTGGTCAAGCTACGTCGACGGGCGCATCGTGCACCTCTCCCGAGTATTCTAATCGCCAATGTACAGTCTCTTGACAACAAAGTGGACGAAATCAGAGCGAGGGTTCACCTGACATAGAATTCCTTACAATCAAATGCTGACCGCATTATCTACCAAGAGAATTCTCCTCAATTATAATCACAGCCGTGTACATCCCCCCTCAAGCTCACACATCGCCGGCATTGAAAGAAATTCATTGGACTCTATGTAAATTGGAAACCACATATCCTGAGGCTGCATTTATTGTGGCTGGGGATTTTAATAAGGCTAATTTGAAAACAAGGCTCCCGAAATTTTACCAGCATATCGAATGTGCCACCCGGGCTGGTAAAATCCTGGATCATTGTTATTCCAACTTCCGTGATGCATACAAGGCTATTCTCCGCCCTCCTTTCAGCAAGTCTGACCATGACTCCATTTTGTTGCTCCCAGCCTACAAACATAAACTAAAACAGGAAATGCCCGTGCTCAGGTCTGTTCAACGCTGGTCCGACTAATCTGATTCCACGCTGCAAGATTTCTTCGAGCACGTGAACTGGGATATGTTCCACATAGCGTCGGACAACAACATTGATGTATACGCTGATTTGGTGAGCGAGTTTATTAGCAAGTGCATTGGTGATGTTGTACCCATAGCAACTATTAAAACCTTCCCCAACCAGAAACCGTGGATTGATGGCAGCATTTGCACAAAACTGAAAGCGCGAACCATTGCTTTTAACCAGGGTAAGGCTACCGGAATATGACTGAATACAAACAGTGTAGCTATTTCCTCCGCAAGGCAATCACACAAGCTAAGCGTCAATATAGAGACAAAGTAGAGTCACAATTCAATGGCTCAGAAACGAGAGGTATGTGGCAGGGTCTACAGTCAATCACGGACTACAAAAAGAAAACCAGCCCCGTCGAGGACCATGACGTCCTGCTCCCAGACAAACTAAACAACTTCTTTGCTCGCTTTGAGGATAATACAGTGCCACCGACATGGCCAGCTACCAAAACCTGCGGGCTCACCTTCACCGCAGCCAACGTGAGGAAAACATTTAAATGTGTTAACCCTCAGATGGCCCAGATGGCATCCCTGGCCGTGTCCTCAGAGCATGCGCAGACCAGCTGGCTGGTGTGTTTACGGACATATTCAATCAGTCCCTATCCCAGTCTGCTGTTCCCACATGCTTCAAGAGGGCCACCATCTTAAATGACTATCGCCCCGTAGCACTCACTTCCGTCATCATGAAGTGCTTTGAAAGACTAGCCAAGGATCAGATCACCTCCATCCTTCCAGACACCCTGGACCCACTCCAATTTGCTTACCGTCCCAATAGGTCCACAGACGACGCAATCGCAATCACACTGCATACTGCCCTAACCCATCTGGACAAGAGGAATACTTATGTAAGAATGCTGTTCATCGACTACAGCTCAGCATTTAACACCATAGTTCCCTCCAAGCTCGTCATTAAGCTCGAGACCCTAGGTCTCGACCCAGCCCTGTGCAACTGGGTCCTGGACTTCCTGACGGGCCGGCCCCAGGTGGTGAGGGTAGGAAACAACATCTCCACCCCGCTGATCTTCAACACTGGGGCCCCACAAGGGTGCGTTCTCATCCCTCTCCTGTACTCCCTGTTTACCCATGACTGCGTGGCCAAGCATGCATCCAACTCAATCATCAAGTTTGCTGATGACACTACAGTGGTAGGCTTGATTACCAACAATGACGAGATGGCCTACAGGGAGGAGGTGAGGGCACTCGGAGTGTGGTGTCAGGAAAATAACCTCTCACTCAATGTCAACAAAACAAAGAAGATGATCAGGAAACAGGAGAGGGAGCACCCCCCTATCCACATCGACAGGACAGTAGTGGAGAAAGTGGAAGGTTTTAAGTTCCTTGGCGTACACATCACGGACAAACTGAATTGGTCCACCCATACAGACAGCGTGGTGAAGAAGGCACAACAGCGCCTCTTCAACCACAGGAGGCTGAAGAAATTCGGCTTGTCACCAAAATCACTCACAAACTTCTACAGATGCACAATCGAGAGCATCCTGTCGGGCTGTATCACCGCCTGGTACGGCAATTGCTCCGCCCACAACCGTAAGGCTTTCCAGAGGGTAGTGAGGACTGCACAACGCATCACCGGGGGTAAACTAGCTGCCCTTCAGGACACCTACACCACCCAATGTCACAGAAAGGCCAAAAAGATCAAGGACAACAACCACCCGAGCCACTGCCTGTTCACCCCGCTATCATCCAGAAGGCGAGGTCAGTACAGGTGCATCAAAGCTGGGACCGAGAGACTGAAAAACAGCTTCTACCTCAAGGCCATCAGACTGTTAAACAGCCATCACTAACATTGAGTGGCTGCTACCAACATACTGACTTAAATCTCGAGCCACTTTAAAAATAGGAATTGGATGTAACAAATGTATCACTAGCCACTTTACAATTTTGTATATAATGTTTACATATCCGACATTACTCATATCAAATCAAATCAAATGTATACACTTTACTCTAAACCATCTACTGAATCTTGCCTATGCCGTTCGGCCATCAACTCAAATCTCTAGCCACTTTAATAATTATAATCGGATTAAATAAATGTATCACTAGCCACTTTAACCGATGCCATTTATTTAATGTTTACATATCCTACATTACTCATCTCATATGTATATACTGTACTCCAGACCATCTACTGCATCTTGCCTACGCCCGATCAACCATCGCTCATCCATATATTTATATGTACATACTGTATTCATTCCTTTACTCTTGTGTGTATAAGGTAGTTGTTGTGAATTTGTTAGATTACTTGTTAGATACTACCGCAATGGTCGGAACTAGATGCACAAGCATTTCACTACACTCGCATTAACATCTGCTAACCATGTGTATGTGACAAATACAATTTGATTTGATTTGACTATTTACAGACTCAGTGAGCATAGCCTTGCTATTGAGAAAGGCCACCGTAGGCACCCGTGTGTGTGTGTGTGTGTGTGTGTGTGTGTGTGTGTGTGTGTGTGTGTGTGTGTGTGTATGTATGTATGTGTGTATGTATGTATGTATGTATGTACAGTATGTATGTATGTACAGTATGTATGTATGTACGTGTATGTGTGTATGTATGTATCTATGTACAGTATGTATGTATGTATGTATGTATGTATGTGTGTATGTGTGTATGTGTGTGTGTGTGTGTGTGTGTGTGTGTGTGTATGTATGTATGTGTGTGTGTGTGTGTGTGTGTGTGTGTGTGTGTGTGTGTGTGTGTATGTACAGTATGTATGTATGTATGTACAGTATGTATGTATGTATGTATGTATGTATGTATGTATGTATGTATGTATGTATGTATGTATGTACAGTATGTATGTATGTACAGTATGTATGTATGTATGTATGTATGTATGTATGTATGTATGTGTGTGTGTGTGTGTGTGTGTGTGTATGTATGTGTGTGTATGTATGTGTGTATGTACAGTATGTATGTATGTATGTACAGTATGTATGTATGTACAGTATGTATGTATGTATGTATGTATGTATGTATGTACAGTATGTATGTATGTATGTATGTACAGTATGTATGTATGTATGTATGTATGTATGTATGTATGTATGTACAGTATGTATGTGTGTATGTGTGTGTGTATGTATGTATGTGTGTATGTGTGTATGTATCTATGTACAGTATGTATGTCTGTACAGTATGTACAGTATGTATGTATGTATGTATGTATGTATGTACAGTATGTATATATATTATCTACTCTAGGGATATAATTATTGTTTGGATAACCTTATTTACTATTATGTATCAATTTTTACCTCACATTGTTTTCACTCTTTCATACGCAATGTGGCGAACACTGGAAGGAGAATTATCATTGAATAACCACAGTGAATGAATGCAATGTTTTTTAATGTGTCAATTAATCCCATAACGGGATGGGGCTGCCAATTGGTGATTTGACACGAAAAACAAAAAGTAATTCATTAATTTATTCAATCATTCATGCCCGTCGTTACAACACCGTACGTAGCCATAATATGACATTTGAAATGTCTCTATTAATTTTGGGAACTTGTGCCAGTGTAATGTTCACTGTTTCATTTTTTTTAAATATTTTATTTAACTTTTGTTTTCAGATCTACTTCACTTGCTTTGGGCAATGTTAACGTATGTTTCACATGCCAATAAAGCCCCTTTGAATTGAGAGAGCAGCAGCAGCAGCATCAATATGTTGATCTCTGCTTGAGATCCACTCTTCAGTTGCTAGTCACGGGGTGTCAGAGCAGATGTCTGGCATTTAACAGCCATGAAAAATAGTGCTGAAAAAAAGCTTAGGAGACAGACACTGACTTTATGCACACACACACGCACACACGCACACACACACACACACAGCGTGTGAGTTTATGTGTGTTGAGTGTGTGTGTGTTTTGTGTAGCATGAAGGATGTAAAGACCATCCCTCTCTCTCCCCATCCCTCTCCCCATCCTCTCTCCCCCATCCCTGCTAGATAAGACATCAGTCTTCCTCTGCCCAGTGGAGCTGTGCTGCGTAAATAAATGTGATTACGGACACAATCATTCCCCCTTCAGGGTTGTTTTATCTGCTGGCCCAATGCCTCAGCTTTACCAGCGCTCTGAAGGCACTTGGCATGATGTGGCTGGTTCAGTCCTGCATCTAACTCTGATGTGGCTGGTTCAGCCCTGCCTCTAACTCTGATGTGGCTGGTTCAGCCCTGCCTCTAACTCTGATATGGCTGGTTCAGCCCTGCCTCTAACTCTGATATGGCTGGTTCAGCCCTGCCTCTAACTCTGATATGGCTGGTTCAGTCATTCCTCTAACTCTGATATGGCTGGTTCAGCCCTGCCTCTAACTCTGATGTGGCTGGTTCAGCCCTGTCTCTAACTCTGATGTGGCTGGTTCAGCCCTGCCTCTAACTCTGATGTGGCTGGTTCAGCCCTGCCTCTAACTCTGATATGGCTGGTTCAGCCCTGCCTCTAACTCTGATATGGCTGGTTCAGCCCTGCCTCTAACTCTGATATGGCTGGTTCAGCCCTGCCTCTAACTCTGATATGGCTGGTTCAGTCCCTGCCTCTAACTCTGAAGTGGCTGGTCCAGTCCCTAACGCTGTTGCACTGGGCTGGACGTTGGCTTTGGTCTGCCCGTACGCGTCCTCATCTCACAACAGAGCCACGGGGCCCGTGAAATGATGTCACAGTTACTCTTAACAGCTCCCTAGACCTCCGTGTACGACGTGCACCACCAGCAATCGCCATCCATCCATCCAGCCTATAGTCTGATATCCTTTAACAAATAGACTACTGTAGAATCATTAACTAGTACACTGACATAGCCATTTAAAACAATACCAAACACAATGTCTCTACAACACACCATCTACATGGATTTATATATTCCACTGTGTTCGGCCAAGATATGCCTGTTTCTCATATAGATTGAAGAGTTTTGGAAAAATACATTATTTCATGACAGCCACGCTGAGAAGAAAAACACTATACATCATTAGGACACCCCTTCAACATACACTATATATACAGCAGTATGAGGACACACCTTCAACGTACACTATATATACAGCAGTATGAGGACACCCCTTCATACACTATATATACAGCAGTATGAGGACACCCCTTCAACATACACTATATATACAGCAGTATGAGGACACCCCTTCAACATACACTATATATACAGCAGTATGAGGACACCCCTTCATACACTATATATACAGCAGTATGAGGACACCCCTTCAACATACACTATATATACAGCAGTATGTGGACACCCCTTCAACATACACTATATATACAGCAGTATGAGGACACCCCTTCAACATACACTATATATACAGCAGTATGAGGACACCCCTTCAACATACACTATATATACAGCAGTATGTGGACACCCCTCGAATTAGTGGATTCGGCTATTTCAGCCACAAAAATCGAGCACACAGCCATGCACTCTACATAGACAAAACAACGGCAATAGAATGACCCATAATTCACCAGGAGGTTATAGGTGTCTAGTGCGATCTGAAAGACATTGCAAACACACACAGGAACACACTGTGAGCTCAGTGCACTTATCTGAGTTACCCCCAGCAGTTAGTTAACTCTACATTCATTCTCCATTCTCCACATCAGGCCTCTATCGAGTCAGACAAAGCAGTCTCTTTAGACTTTAGATAAAGGACGCATTTGGTACGATGCAGCCCCAGGGATCCTTATCTCTCATTCAAATAAGGTCAACAGAGAAAACTGCCTTCTCTTTGCCGTGTGCTAGCTGGGTGATAAGGTACCAGCAGTAGAAGGTCCCTGCTGTAAACCCTGATGCAAACCCTGATGAAAACCCTGCTGTAAACCCTGCTATAAACCCTGATGTAAACCCTGCTATAAACCCTGCTATAAACCCTGCTGTAAACCCTTCTGTAAACCCTGTTATAAACCCTGTTATAAACACTGATATAAACCCTGATATAAACCCTGATGCAAACCCTGCTATAAACCCTGACATAAAACCCTGCTGTAAACCCTGCTATAAACCCTGACATAAAACCTGCTATAAACCCTGCTATAAACTCTGATGTAAACCCTGCTGTAAACCCTGCTATAAACCCTGCTGTAGACCCTGCTATAAACTCTGCTGTAAACCCTGCTGTAAACCCTGCTGTAAACCGTGATATAAACCCTGATATATACCATGCTATAAACCCTGCTGTAAACCCAGATATAAACCCTGATATAAACCCTGCTGTAAACCCTGATATAAACCCTGCTGTAAACCCTGACATAAACTCTGCAGTAAACCTTGATATAAACCCTGATGTAAACCCTGCAGTAAACCTTGATATAAACCCTGCTATAACACCTGATGTAAACCCTGCTGTAAACCCTGAAGTAAACCCTGCTGTAAACCCTGATGTAAACCCTGCCGTAAACCCTGCCGTAAACCCTGCCGTAAATCCTGATATAAACCCTGATGTAAACCCTGCTGTAAACCCTGCTGTAAACCCTGCCGTAAACCCTACCGTAAACCCTGCCATAAACCCTGATAAAAACCCTGCTGTAAACCCTGATGTAAACCCTGCTGTAAACCCTGCTGTAAACACTGCTGTAAACACTGCTGTAAACCCTGATATAAACCCTGCTGTAAACCCAGCTGTAAACTCTGCTGTAAACCCTGCTGTAAACCCTGCTGTAAACCCTGATGTAAACCCTGCTGTAAACCCTGCTGTAAACCCTGATATAAACCCTGATGTAAACCCTGCTGTAAACCCTGCTGTAAACCCTGCTGTAAACCCTGATGTAAACCCTGATGTAAACCCTGCTGTAAACCCTGATGTAAACCCTGCTGTAAACCCTGCTGTAAACCCTGCTGTAAACCCTGATATAAACCCTGCTATAAACCATGATACAAACCATGATGTAAACCCTGCTGTAAACCCTGATGTAAAACCTGATGTAAACCCTGATGTAAACCCTGATGTAAACCCTGCTGTAAACCCTGATGTAAACCCTGCTGTAAACCCTGCTGTAAACCCTGCCGTAAACCCTGATGTAAACCCTGATGTAAACCCTGCTGTAAACCCTGATATAAAACCTGATATAAACCCTGATATAAACCCTGCTATAAACCATGATGTAAACCCTGCTGTAATCCCTGCTGTAAACCCTGATATAAACCATGATATAAACCCTGCTATAAACCATGATATAAACCCTGATGTAAACCCTGATATAAACCCTGATATAAACCCTGATATAAATCCTGACATAAACTCTGCAGTAAACCCTGATAAAAACCCTGATATATACCCTTCCGTTAACCCTGCCGTAAACACTGCCGTAAACCCTGATGTAAACCCTGATGCAAACCCTGCTGTAAACCCTGCTGTAAACCCTGCTGTAAACCCTGCTGTAAACCCTGCTATAAACCGCGCAATAAACCCTGATATACATCATGCTATAAACCATGCTATAAACCATGCTATAAACCCTGCTATAAACCCTGCAGTAAACCCTGCTGTAAACCCTGATGCAAACCCAAATGTAAACCCTGCTGTAAACCCTGATGCAAACCCAAATGTAAACCCTGATGTAAACCCTGATGTAAACCCTGCTGTAAACAATGCTATACACCATGTTAGGAACCCTGCTGTAAACCCTGCTGTAAACCCTGATGTAAACCCTGCTATAAACCCTGCTATAAACCATGCTATACACCATGTTATAAACCCTGCTATAAACCATGCTAAAAACCCTGATGTAAACCCTGATGTAAACCCTGTTATAAACCCTGCTATAAACTCTGCAGTAAACCCTGCTGTAAATCCTGCTGTAATCCCTGCTATAAACCCTGCTGTAAACCCTGCTGTAAACCCTGCTGTAAACCCTGCTGTAAACCCTGCTGTAAACCCTGATATAAATCCTGCTATAAACCCTGCTATAAACCATGTTATAAACCCTGCTATAAACCATGATATAAACCCTGAATGCTGTTTGGCTGACAGCCAAGGTAAATTAGACCATATCTTCTTAGGGATCAGTGGTGCGCTAGCGCCCCAATCCCGACACTACCAGGTGAAATGCAAGGCGCCAAATTCTAAATCAAAATTTGAATTATTAAACATGCACCAATATACAAGTGTTTCATACTCATCAAAAGCTCTGTTTCTTGGCAATATCACAGCGTTGTCAGATTTCAAAAAGGCTTTACGGCGAAAGCAGCACATTTGATTGTTTGAGGGTAGCACCTCACATATTTTTCCCATAGCCATGAATTCATTAGCCATCACGGCACACACATAACACATTTCACAGCGAAAAAAAAACAAATCAATTACCTGTTGAAGAACTTCTGCTGAGGTCTTCCTAAGTGTCCAACGAAGACAATCCATGGTTCTTTTGTTAGAAAAAGTAATGTATTTTATCCATAAATCTCCATTTGGTTCGCGCGTTATAATCAGAAACTACAGCCTCCACTACTCCATTGAAACGTGAATAGAACTCGTTCAACTTATACCTATAAACTTGTCCAAGAACAATCAAACATAGTTTTAAATGTATCCTTAGGAACACTTTTACGTATATTTACTATTATAAATCAACCGGGAATATAAACTGAGCTATAAGAACGGAAAAAAACACAGAGCGCGCCTTTTCGGGAGCGCGCGCGATCTCTTCTGTTGACATTGAAGGGGACTCCTGTTTTCCTGTTTTCTCTTCTTCTCTGCTCTAAAGCATCCAAAACAAAACTGAACACTGTCTCGAGACTGTTGACATCCAGAGGAAGCGATGGGTACTGCATTCATATGCCCTTAGAAGGGCATTTTCATAAGGGAGGGGTTCCAAATGAGGCACTCTGTCAAAACCACTTTTTCCAGGACAGAAATTCCTCTGGGTTTCGCCTGCCATATCCATTCTGTTTTACTCACAGACAAATGGTTAACACTTTTAGAAAATTCAGAGTGTTTCCTATCCAATGGTACCAAATATGTGCATATCCTATTTTCTGGGCCTGAATGGGAGGCATTTTACTTTGGGCACACCAGGCTCTCCAAAACGGTCACCTCATGCGCTGCTCCCAAAGAAGATATACCACGGGTATGACAAAACATTTCTACATGCCGTGTTGCATTATTCAAGTGTGTTAACTTCTAACCATCATCAGTGGAGAGCTAACACAATGCAGCCCAGACTCCCAGGCTAGCAGTGAGTAAGAGGAACATGCACGGTTGGGTTGACTGGGATGATGTGTGTGAGTGTGTTTGCGTATATGAGAGAGAGAGAGAGAGAGAGAAGTCAAAGTCTACTGTTTGCTGATGATCTGGTGCTTCTGTCTCCAACCAAGGAGGGCCTACAGCAGCACCTAGATCTTCTGCACAGATTCTGCCAGACCTGGGCCCTGACAGTAAATCTCAGTAAGACCAAAATAATGGTGTTCCAAAAAAGGTCCAGTCACCAGGACCACAAATACAAATTCCATCTAGACACCGTTGCCCTAGAGCACATAAAAAACTATACATACCTCGGCCTAAACATCAGCGCCAAATGTAAATTCCACAAAGCTGTGAACGATCTGAGAGACAAGTCAAGAAGTGCCTTCTATGCCATCAAAAGGAACATAAAACTCAACATTCCAATTAGGATCTGGCAAAAAATACTTGAATCAGTTATAGAACCCATTCCCCTTTATGGTTGTGAGGTCTGGGGTCCGCTCACCAACCAATAATTCACAAAATGGGACAAACACCAAATTGAGTCTCTGTTTGCAGAATCCTCTGTGTACAACGTAAAACATAAAATAATGCATGCAGAGCAGAATTAGACCGATACCCACTAATTATCAAAATCCATAACAAAGCCATCACCTACAGAGAGATGAACCTGGAGAAGAGTCCCATATGCAAGCTGGTCCTGGGGCTTTGTTCACAAACACAAACAGACCCCACAGAGCCCCAGGACAGCAACACAATTAGACCCAACGAAATTCGGAGAAAAAATTAAGATAATTACTTGACATAGAGGAAAGAATGATCAAAAAAACTGAGCAAACTAGAATGCTATTTGGCTCTAAACAGAGAGTAGACAGTGGCAGAATACCTGACCACTGTGACTGACCCAAACTTAAGGAAAGCTTTGACTATGTACAGACTCAGTGAGCAGGGCCTTGCTATTGAGAAAGGCCACAGTAGGCAGACCTGGCTCTCAAGAGAAGACAGGCTATGTGCACACTGACCACAAAATGAGGTGGAAACTGAGCTTCACTTCCTAACCTCCTGCCAAATGTATGACCATATTAGAGACACATACTTCTTTAGATTAGACAGATCCACAAAGAATTCGAAAACAAATCCAATTGTGATAAACTCCCATATCTATTGTGTGAAATACCACAGTGTGCCGTCACAGCAGCAAGATGTGTGTGATATAAATGTTAATGGTCACACGTGTTTAGCAGATGTCATTGCTTGTGATGTTTCCCATGCCAATACAGCCATTTGATTTGAATTGAGAGAACAGCAGAGAGAGTGTGTGTGTGAGAGCGAGAGAGAATAAGAGAGAGAGAGAGAAAGAGAGAGAGAGAGAGAGGTAGAGAGAAAGAGGTAGAGGGAGAGAAAGAGAGAGAGGGAGAGACTGGTAGAGGGAGAGAGAGAGAAAGAGAGTGAGAAAAAGGTGGAGAGAGAGGGAGAGGGAGAGAGAGAGAGAGAGAGAGAGAGAGAGAGAGAGAGAGAGAGAGAGAGAGAGAGAGAAAGAGAGGTAGAGGGAGAGAGAGAGGGAGAGAGAGAGAGAGAGAGAGAGAGAGAGAGAGAGAGGGAGTGAGAGAGAGGTAGAGAGAGAGGGAGAGAGAGGTAGAGGGAGAGGGAGAGAGAGGTAGAGGGAGAGGTAGAGAGAGAGAGAGAGGTAGAGAGAGGGAGGGAGAGGGAGAGGGAGAGAGAGGTAGAGAGAGAGGTAGAGAGAGGGAGGGAGAGGGAGAGGGAGAGAGAGGTAGAGAGAGAGAGAGAGGTAGAGAGAGGTATAGGGAGAGGGAAACAATTCTGAGAGACGTAATGGTAAAAGGTGTGATTTCATCAGCTCCCAGCCACCTGCCTGTACTCGGAGGAGAGGCGTGAGGGATGAGAGAGGAGAGGAGTGAGGGATGACTTGCACTCAAATGTCTATCAATTATAACCTGCAGTCCATCCAGTAACACAAAAGGAAGAATCAATGGCTCGATTGCAAAGAGCAGGCAGAAGATAACGTGCTCATGCAGGTTACTGCTGGATTTCTTAAAACGCTACACTCTTAGAAAAAAAGATGCTATCTGGAACCTAAAACGGTTCTTCGGCTGTCCCCATAAGAAAACCCTTTGAGGAATCCTTTTCGGTTCCAGGTAGAATGTATATAATGACCAGATGCTCATGTCTCCGCCCTAACAAAGCTTAGCTCCAAAACAAGCCCATAGAAACATTTTTCATTCAAACGTTTCACCTTAAATGCAAAAAACAATAGAATACAGTGGCTTGCGAAAGTATTCAGTACCTTATAGGTACAAGAAGCAGGAAGTTCTGGGGCCCTAGGTACAGGAAGCAGTAAGTTCTGGGGCCATAGGTACAGGAAGCAGTATGTTCTGGGGCCATAGGTACAGGAAGCAGTAAGTTCTGGGGCCCTAGGTACAGGAAGCAGTAAGTTCTGGGGCCCTAGGTACAGGAAGCAGTAGGTTCTGGGGCCCTAGGTACAGGAAGCAGTAGGTTCTGGGGCCCTAGGTACAGGAAGCAGTAAGTTCTGGGGCCATAGGTACAGGAAGCAGTAAGTTCTGGGGCCCTAGGTACAGGAAGCAGTAAGTTCTGGGGCCCTAGGTACAGGAAGCAGTAAGTTCTGGGGCCCTAGGTACAGGAAGCAGTAGGTTCTGGGGCCATAGGTACAGGAAGCAGTTAGCGGCTTATCTCCCTCTCTAGAACTAGCCAGAGTCTGGATGGGGGATTATTCACTAATAAGAGCAGCCTTCAGAAAGATCATACCGTCTGGTACTTGGCCCTGGCAGAGGTTTTTAAAAGCCTTGTAAATGGATAAAATGTTAAGGTCTTAGTATTACTATAGACAGATAGACAGGCTGACATGTAAGGGTTAAGGGCTTAGTACTGCTATAGATAGATAGAAAAGCTGACATGTAAGGGTTAAGGGTTTGCCTAGACCTTGCCGTTGTCACCTCTCAAAAACAAATGCATTTAGCTCTTTCCTCTACAAGCTACCGACAGCAATTGATCTCTCTTTCAAATAAACCCAATAATAGCCCAATCTAAGCAGTAGATTTCTCAGACAATATCTGGCACAACATAGAGAGAAAACAACAAATAGAAGTGCTATTCCTGGAGATGGATGGAGTGATGGATGGATGGAGGGATGGATGGCAGGAGGGAGAGATGGAGGGATGGAGAGATGGAGGGATAGTATGGAGGTTCAGGGTTGGAGGGGTGGATGGCAGGACGGAGAGATGGAGGGATAGTATGGAGGTTCAGGGTTGGAGGGGTGGATGGCAGGACGGAGAGATGGAGGGATGGAGAGATGAAGGGATAGAATGGAGGTTCAGGGTTGGAGGGGTGGATGGCAGGACGGAGAGATGGAGGGATAGTATGGAGGTTCAGGGTTCAATTCTCGGGCTGACTCTTTTCTCTGTATATGTCAATGATGTCGCTCTTGCTGCGGGTGATTCCCTGATCCACCTCTATGCAGACGACACCATTCTGTCTACTTCTGGCCCTTCTTTGGACACTGTGCTAACTAACCTCCAGACGAGCTTCAATGCCATACAACACTCCTTCCGTGGCCTCCAACTGCTCCTAAACTCTAGTAAAACCAAATGCATGCTTTTCAACCGTTCATTGCCCGCACCCGCCCGCCCGACTAGCATCACTACCATGGACGAATCTGACCTAGAATACGTGGACAACTACAAATACCTAGGAGGGTAAAAGAAACCGTCGCCAGACCCACTGGCTCCAGGTCATCTATAAGTCTATGCTAGGTAAAGCTCCGCCTTATCTCAGCTCACTGGTCACCATAACGACATCTACCCGTAACACGCGCTCCAGCAGGTATATCTCACTGGTCATCCCCACAGCCAACACCTCCTTTGGCCACCTTTCCTTTCAGTTCTCTGCTGCCAGTGACTGGAACGAATTGCAAAAATCGCTGAAGCTGGAGACATATCTCCCTCACTAACTTTAAACATCAGTTATCTGAGCAGCTAACCGATCGCTGCAGCTGTACATAGTCCATCTGTAAATAGCCCACCCAATCTAACTACATCATCCCCATACTGTTTTTATTTACTTTCTGCTCTTTTGCACACCAGCATCTCTACCTGCACATCATCGTCTGCTAAATTGTAATTTACTTTGCCACTATGGCCTATTTATTGCCTTACCTCCTCACGCCATTTGCACACACTGTATATAGACTTTTAGACTTTTTTTTCTATTGTGTTATTGACTGTATGCTTGTTTATTCCATGTGTAACTCTGTGTTGTTGTTTGTGTCGCACTGCTTTGCTTTTATCTTGGCCAGGTCGGCAGTTGTAAAATGAGAACTTGTTCTCAACTGGCCTACCGGGTTAAATAAAGGTGAAATAAAAAAAAATAAAAGGTATATCCTATTAGCAGTTGTCATTCCCTCTGTAGCACCGACCATAATGACACACACACCGTGAAAGGTCTCAGTAGGTGAAAGCAATACGATGGAAACCTCTCAAGTCGTTTCACCTCTCCGTCATCACGACGACAGAAACAGATCTGAAGTCTGAAATAGCGCCTTGGTGCAGCACTCTGATCAGGAGACCCATAGTGCGCCATTTAGGGAGCAGTGTCCAGGAAAGGAGGCAGTTGGACGGCATTAAAACACCGCAGGCTGATATGCTGGGAGGAGAACTAACATGCAGGTAGAGACAGACAGACAGACAGACAGACAGACAGACAGACAGGCAGACAGACATCTCCCTCCAACTAACATGCAGGTAGAGACAGACAGACAGACAGACAGGCAGGCAGACAGACAGACAGACATCTCCCTCCAACTAACATGCAGGTAGAGACAGACAGACAATCATCTCCCTCCAACTAACATGCAGGTAGAGACAGACAGGCAGACAGACAGACAGACAGACAGGCAGGCAGACAGGCAGACAGGCAGAAAGGCAGACAGACAGACAGACAGGCAGACAGACAGACATCTCCCTCCAACTAACATGCAGGTAGAGACAGACAGACAGACAGACAGACAGACAGACAGACAGGCAGGCAGACAGACAGACAGACATCTCCCTCCAACTAACATGCAGGTAGAGACAGACAGACAATCATCTCCCTCCAACTAACATGCAGGTAGAGACAGACAGGCAGACAGACATACATACAGACAGGCAGGCAGGCAGGCAGGCAGACAGACATCTCCCTCCAACTAACATGCAGGTAGAGACAGACAGGCAGGCAGGCAGGCAGACAGACATCTCCCTCCAACTAACATGCAGGTAGAGACAGACAGGCAGACAGACAGGCAGACAGACATCTCCCTCCAACTAACATGCAGGTAGAGACAGACAGGCAGGCAGGCAGACAGACATCTCCCTCCAACTAACAGGTTCTTCTGTATTTCTAAATGAAAGATGGTGAGATAGCCAGCACTGTGATCGACAGGTGGGATCTCCGTTCTGCATCCCAATTGGCACCCTATTCCCTACATAGTGAACTACTTTTGGCCAGAGCCCTTATGGGACTCCCTATGGGTCCTGGTTAAATGTAGTGCGCTATATACAGTAGGGAATAGGGATGCATTAGGAACGCAACATATTGTCTCCGTGCTGGTCTGAAGTAATGGAAGTTAGAGGGGACATACTGTACATCAGCCTGAAGTCTAGGGGTCAAGGGTCATTTCACCTCAGCTCAGTCTTAATGGCATGCCCTTTCTTCTCTGTTCATTTAACAGACACTGTGTGTTTGGATGGAGACAGCACCCTATTCCTTACATAGTGCCCTACTGTTGAGCAGGGTGGCACCCTATTCCCTTCATAGTGCCCTACTTTTGACCAGAGCAACCTTGGAGGACTTAAGGGGTAGTCTTATCTTGCTATCAATTCAACCTTGAAGAAGAGGAGAGCTCAGAGGTACTGTGTGTCCCAAAATGGCACCCTATTCCATACATAGACCCGTAGGGATCTGGTCAAAAGTAGTGCACTATTTAGGACAGGTTTTTACCAAAAATCGGTCCTCGGGACCCCAAGCGGTGCACGTTTCTGGTTTTTACCCAGCGGATGTAATTAATCAACTAATCATCAAGCCTTGATCATTTCAATCAGCTGTGTAGAGTTAAAAGCAACAAAAACTAAACGTGAACTTACAGGCTCTAACCAACAGTGCAAAAAAGGTATTATGTGAACAATAGGTAAGTAAAGAAATAAAAACTACAGTAAAAAGACAGGCTATATACAGTAGAGAGGCTATATACAGTATAGAGGATATATACAGTAGAGGGGCTATATACAGCAGAGGGGCTATATACAGTAGAGGGGCTATATACAGTAGAGGGGCTATATACAGTAGCGAGGCTATATACAGTAGCGAGGCTATATACAGTAGAGGGGCTATATACAGCAGAGGGGCTATATACAGTAGAGAGGCTATATACAGTAGAGGGGCTATATACAGCAGAGGGCTATATACAGTAGAGGGCTATATACAGTAGAGGGCTATATACAGTAGAGGGGCTATATACAGTAGCGAGGCTATATACAGTAGAGAGGCTATATACAGTATAGAGGATATATACAGTAGAGGGCTATATACAGCAGAGGGCTATATACAGTAGAGGGCTATATACAGTAGAGGGCTATATACAGTAGCTTAGGCTATATACAGTAGCGAGGCTATATACAGTAGAGGGCTATATACAGCAGAGGGCTATATACAGTAGAGAGGCTATATACAGTAGAGGGCTATATACAGCAGAGGGCTATATACAGTAGAGGGCTATATACAGTAGAGGGCTATATACAGTAGAGGGCTATATACAGTAGCGAGGCTATATACAGTAGCGAGGCTATATACAGTAGAGGGGCTATATACAGCAGAGGGGCTATATACAGTAGAGAGGCTATATACAGTAGAGGGGCTATATACAGTAGAGGGGCTATATACAGTAGAGGGCTATATACAGTAGTGAGGCTATATACAGTAGTTTAGGCTATATACAGTAGAGGGCTATATACAGCAGAGGGCTATATACAGTAGAGAGGCTATATACAGTAGAGGGCTATATACAGCAGAGGGCTATATACAGTAGAGGGCTATATACAGTAGAGGGCTATATACAGTAGCGAGGCTATATACAGTAGCGAGGCTATATACAGTAGAGGGCTATATACAGCAGAGGGCTATATACAGTAGAGAGGCTATATACAGTAGAGGGCTATATACAGTAGAGGGCTATATACAGTAGAGGGCTATATACAGCAGAGGGCTATATACAGTAGAGAGGCTATATACAGTAGAGAGGCTATATACAGTAGAGAGGGCTATATACAGTAGAGAGGCTATATACAGTAGAGGGGCTATATACAGTAGAGGGGCTATATACAGTAGAGAGGCTATATACAGTAGCGAGGCTATAACAGTAGAGGCGCTATATACAGTAGAGGGGCTATATACAGTAGAGGGGCTATATACAGTAGAGAAGCTATATACAGTAGAGAGGCTTTAACAGTAGAGGGGCTATATACAGTAGAGGGGCTATATACAGTAGAGGGGCTATATAAAGTAGAGAGGCTATATACAGTAGAGGGGCTATATACAGTAGAGAGGCTATATACATTAGAGAGGCTATATACAGTAGAGGGGCTACATACAGTAGAGGGGCTATATACAGTAGAGAGGCTATATACAGTAGAGGGGCTATATACAGTAGAGGGGCTATATACAGTAGAGGCTATATACAGTAGAGAGGTTATATACAGTAGAGGGGCTATATACAGTAGAGAGGCTACATACAGACACCGGTTAGTCAGGCTGATTGAGGTAGTATATGTACATGTAGCTATGGTTAAAGTGACTATGCATATTTGATGAACAGAGAGTAGCAGTAGCGTAAAAGAGGGGTTGGCGGGTGGTAGGTCTTATTGTTTATGTGTTTATTAAGATCTCCATTAGATTTTGCAGAAGCAGCAGCTACTCTTCCTGGGTTCCACAAAAAAAAACTGATGGACAAGGACAGTCACACACATTTAAAATACAACGATATACAGTTGAAGTCGGAAGTTGACATACACTTAGGTTGGAGTCATTAAAACTCGTTTTTCAACCACTCCACACATTTCTTGTTAACAAACTATAGTTTTGGCAAGTCGGTTAGGACATCTACTTTGTGCATGACACAAGTAATTTTTCCAACAATTGTTAACAGACAGATTATTTAACTTATATTTCACTGATTCACAATTCCAGTGGGTCAGAAGTGTACATACACTAAGTTGACTGTGCCTTTAAACACCTTGGAAAACTACAGAAAATTATGTAATGGCCTTAGAAGCTTCTGATAGGCTAATTGACATCATTTGAGTCAATTGGAGGTGTACCTGTGGATGTATTTCAAGGCCTACCTTCAAACTCAGTGCCTCTGCTTGAAATCATGGGGAAAAAATTGTAGACCACCACAAGTCTGGTTCATCCTTGGGAGCAATTTTCCAAACGCCTGAAGGTACCACGTTCATCTGTACAAACAATAGTATGCAAGTATAAACACCATGGGGCCACGCAGCCGCCATACCGCTCAGGAAGGAGACGCGTTCTGTCTCCTAGAGATGAACGTACTTTGGTGCGAAAAGTGCAAATCAATCCCTGAACAACAGCAAAGGACCTTGTGAAGATGCTGGAGGAAACGGGTACAAAATTATCTATATCCACAGTAAAACAAGTCCTATATCGACATAACCTGAAAGGCCGCTCAGCAAGGAAGAAGCCACTGCTCCAAAACCGCCATAAAAAAGCCAGACTACTGTTTGCAACTGCACATGGGGACAAAGATCGTACTTTTTGGAGAATTGTCCACTGGTCTGATGAAACAAAAATAGAACTGTTGGGACATAATGACCATTGTTATGTTTAGAAGAAAAAGGGGGAGGCTTGCAAGCCGAAGAACACCATCCCAACCGTGAAGCACTGGGGTGGCAGCATCATGTTGTGGGGGTGCTTTGCTGCAGGAGGGACTGGTGCACTTCACAAAATAGATGGCATCATGAGGATGGAAAATGATGTGGATATATTGAAGCAACATCTCAAGACATCAGTCAGGAAGTTAAAACTTGGTCGCAAATGGGTCTTCCAAATGGACAATGATCCCAAGCATACTTCCAAAGTTGTGGCAAAATGGCTTAAGGACAATAAAGTCAAGGTATTGGAGTGGCCATCACAAAGCCCTGACCTCAATCCTATAGAAACTTTGTGGGCAGAATTGAAAAAGTGTGAGCGAGCAAGGAGGCCTACAAACCTGACTCAGTTACACCAGCTCTGTCAGGAGGAATGGGACAAAATTCACCCAACTTATTGTGGGAAGCTTGTGGAAGGCTCCCCGAAACATTTGACCCAAGTTAAACAATTTAAAGGCAATGCTACCAAATACTAATTGAGTGTATGTAAACTTCTGACCCACTGGGAATGTGATGAAAGAAATAAAAGCTGAAATAAATCATTCCCTCTGCAATTTTTCTGACATTTTACATTCTTAAAATAAAGTGGTGATCCTAACTGACCTGAGACAGGGAAGTCTTACTAGGATTAAATGTCAGGGATTGTGAAAAACTGAGTTTAAATGTATTTGGCTAAGGTGTACGTAAACTCCCGACTTCAACTGTACAAACAATACAACAACAACAAAAATGATGTCACGGAAGTGTTGTTAATGTTTTTGTAAACTTAGTGTATACATGAATCGTGGCAAAGTTGGTTCCCGTTCCAGTCATGTATACGATCAAGTTTGCGTGGGTCAAACAAAAGCAACCTAATGATTGGTTGACGACAGACAGCCTCTCAATATACAGGCAACGGCTGCAAGATAAAGTTGTGTTGGTGAAGAGTAACGGCAGGAACTTGCAGTCCACCGCTGTCAAAACTTCATGACCTTTGGTCACACTATTAAAGTTCGTGCAGTTGACATGTATACGGAAGTCAAAAACATGTTACCCCATAATGCAACACACTTGTAAAGGCTTGACAAAAGTGATCCACTTGTTATAGCAGAAAGGGAACTCTTCAGTACGCTGTTCCTTCCCCAGATGTTTTTTTTACGGTCACAGCGGTTTTCATCCATTACCGTCGCTTACACGGTTATACGGTAATTGGGCCAGCCTTACCCCCAACCCTCGAACCCAAGCAGATACCGCTGTGCTACCAACTGCTCCTGGTAGCGAATAACAAGTTGTGTGAGCATGACTGTGTGTCTGTGTGTGGGCTGCTAGTGTGAACAACTTCTGTTCCTTCTATCCATCAGAAAATATAACTTTCATATCTTCCCTCCTACAAACTGTACCTCTCTTTCTAAAGGGCAGCAGAGGGACACACAGAGAGAGAGAGAGAGAGAGAGAGAGAGAGAGAGAGAGAGAGAGAGAGAGAGAGAGAGTGGGAGAGAGAGAGAGAAAGAGAGAGAGAGAGAGTGTGGGAGAGAGAGAGAGAGAGAGAGAGAGAGAGAGAGAGAGAGAGAGAGAGAGAGAGAGCGAGAGAGAGCGATAAAGACGGAAGGAGATTGGGGCACAACTGAATGCTCTGTATTGCAGTCTGCCAGTCAATCAGCCTGTCAGCCTGTCAGCCAGCCAGGCAGTCAGCCATCTTCTGCAGCCAGCCAGTTGGTCAGTGAGTCAACCAGTTAGACAGTCAGTCAGTTAGCTAGTCATTCAGCCAGTCAGTCAGCCAGTCGGACAGTTAGCCAGACAGCCATTTGCTGCAGTCAGCCAGTCAGCCAGCCAGCCAGTCATTCAGCCAGCCAGCCAGCCATTTGCATTTGCTGCAGTCAGCCAGTCAGCCATTCAGCCAGCCAGCTAGCCAGGCAGCCAGCTAGCAAGTCAGTCAGGCAGTCAGGCAGACAGCCAGACAGCCAGACAGCCAACCAGTCAGTCAGCTAGCCCGACAGTAAGACAGACATGTTGAAAAGCAATACAATATATTACTGAAGCCAATACATGATAATATCTGAATAAATATCCAACCCAGCGTGGAGGAGAACAGAGATGGGAGCTATCAGGGGTATTACTGGTGATAAATATCCAACCCAGCGTGGAGGAGAACAGAGATGGGAACTATCAGGGGTATTACTGGTGATGAATATCCAACCCAGCGTGGAGGAGAACAGAGATGGGAACTATCAGGGGTATTACTGGTGATGAATATCCAACCCAGCGTGGAGGAGAACAGAGATGGGAACTATCAGGGGTATTACTGGTGATAAATATCCAACCCAGCGTGGAGGAGAACAGAGATGGGAGCTATCAGGGGTATTACTGGTGATAAATATCCAACCCAGCGTGGAGGAGAACAGAGATGGGAGCTATCAGGGGTATTACTGGTGATGAATATCCAACCCAGCGTGGAGGAGAACAGAGATGGGAACTATCAGGGTATTACTGGTGATAAATATCCAACCCAGCGTGGAGGAGAACAGAGATGGGAACTATCAGGGGTATTACTGGTGATAAATATCCAACCCAGCGTGGAGGAGAACAGAGATGGGAGCTATCATTTTTATTTTACTAGGCAAGTCAGTTAAGAACAAATTCTTATTTACAATGACAGCCTAGGAACAGTGGGTTAACTGCCTTGCAGAACAACATATTTTTTTTTACCTTGTCAGCTCAGGGATTCGATCTGAAACCTTTCGGTTACTAGTCCAAAGCTCTAACCACTAGTCTACCTGCCGCCCCTACACTCTAACCACTAGACTACCTGCCGCCTCTACACTCTAACCACTAGACTACCTGCCACCTCTACACTTTAACCACTAGACTACCTGCCACCTCTACACTTTAACCACTAGGCTACCTGCCGCCTCTACACTTTAACCACTAGGCTACCTGCCGCCTCTACACTTTAACCACTAGGCTACCTGCCGCCTCTACACTTTAACCACTAGGCTACCTGCCGCCTCTACACTTTAACCACTAGGCTACCTGCCGCCTCTACACTTTAACCACTAGGCTACCTGCCGCCTCTACACTCTAACCACTAGGCTACCTGCCGCCTCTACGCTATAACCACTAGGCTACCTGCCGCCTCTACACTTTAACCACTAGGCTACCTGCCGCCTCTACACTCTAACCACTAGGCTACCTGCCGCCTCTACACTTTAACCACTTGGCTACCTGCCGCCTCTACACTTTAACCACAAGGCTACCTGCCGCCTCTACACTCTAACCACTAGGCTACACGCCGCTTCTACACTTTAACCACTAGGCTACCTGCCGCCTCTACACTCTAACCACTAGGCTACCTGCCGCCTCTACACTCTAACCACTAGGCTACCTGCCGCCTCTACACTCTAACCACTAGGCAACCTGCCGCCTCTACACTCTAACCACTAGACTACCTGCCGCCTCTACACTCTAACCACTAGGCTACCTACCACTTCTATTATTAGGGATAATACTGATGATATTAAAGTGATAAGGTTCAGCTACTGGATATTGAGATAGTAACATGCAAGGCCCTGTAGATGTGGGGACATTAAAGGGATGGTTCAGTCTCCTGTAGGGCAGTGTTGTCCACACAGGCTGGCCTGCATGCTGTGTACCAGGAGATGGAGGACAGTAGAGAGGTTATATACAGTAGAGAGGCTATATACAGTAGAGAGGCTATATACAGTAGAAGGGCTATATACAGTAGAGGCTATATACAGTAGAGAGGCTATATACAGTAGAGGGGCTATATACAGTAGAGGCTATATACAGTAGAGGGGCTATATACAGTAGAGAGGCTATATACAGTAGAGAGGCTATATAAGTAGAAGAGGCTATATACAGTAGAGGGCTATATACAGTAGAGGGGCTATATACAGTAGAGGGGCTATATACAGTAGAGGGGCTATTACAGTAGCGAGGCTATATACAGTAGAGAGGCTATATACAGTAGAGAGGCTATATACAGTAGTGGGGCTATATACAGTAGAGAGGCTATATACAGTAGAGGGGCTATATACAGTAGAGAGGCTATATACAGTAGAGGGGCTATATACAGTAGAGGGGCTATATACAGTAGAGAGGCTATAACAGTAGAGAGGCTATATACAGTAGAGAGGCTATATACAGTAGAGGGCTATATACAGTAGAGAGGCTATATACAGTAGAGGGGCTATATACAGTAGAGGGGCTATATACAGTAGCGAGGCTATATACAGTAGAGAGGCTATATACAGTAGAGGGGCTATATACAGTAGAGGGGCTATATACAGTAGAGAGGCTATAACAGTAGAGGGGCTATATACAGTAGAGGGGCTATATACAGTAGAGAGGCTATATACAGTAGAGGGCTATATACAGTAGAGGGCTATATACAGTAGAGAGGCTATATACAGTAGAGGGCTATATACAGTAGAGAGGCTATATACAGTAGAGGGCTATATACAGTAGAGAGGCTATATACAGTAGAGAGGCTATATACAGTAGAGGGCAATATACAGTAGAGAGGCTATATACAGTAGAGGGCTATATACAGTAGAGGGCTATATACAGTAGAGAGGCTATATACAGTAGAGGCTATATACAGTAGAGGGCTATATACAGTAGAGAGGCTATATACAGTAGAGAGGCTATATACAGTAGAGATGCTATATACAGTAGAGGGCTATATACAGTAGAGGGCAATATACAGTAGAGAGGCTATATACAGTAGAGAGGCTATATACAGTAGAGGGCTATATACAGTAGAGAGGGCTATATACAGTAGAGAGGCTATAGACAGTAGAGGGGCTATATACAGTAGAGAGGCTATATACAGTAGAGGGCTATATACAGTAGAGAGGCTATATACAGTAGAGGGCTATATACAGTAGAGAGGCTATATACAGTAGAGGGGCAATATACAGTAGAGAGGCTATATACAGTAGAGAGGCTATATACAGTAGAGGGCTATATACAGTAGAGAGGCTATAACAGTAGAGGGCTATATACAGTAGAGAGGCTATATACAGTAGAGAGGCTATATACAGTAGAGAGGCTATATACAGTAGAGGGCTATATACAGTAGAGGGCTATATACAGTAGAGGGCTATATACAGTAGAGATGCTATAGAAAGTAGAGGGCTATATACAGTAGAGGGCTATATACAGTAGAGAGGCTATATACAGTAGAGGGCTATATACAGTAGAGGGCTATATACAGTAGAGAGGCTATATACAGTAGAGGGCTATATACAGTAGAGAGGCTATATACAGTAGAGGGCTATATACAGTAGAGGGCTATATACAGTAGAGAGGCTATATACAGTAGAGGGCTATATACAGTAGAGAGGCTATATACAGTAGAGGGCTATATACAGTAGAGGGCTATATACAGTAGTGAGGCTATATACAGTAGAAGGGCTATATACAGTAGAGAGGCTATATACAGTAGAGGGGCTATATACAGTAGAGAGGCTATATACAGTAGAGGGCTATATACAGTAGAGGGGCTATATACAGTAGAGGGGCTATATACAGTAGAGAGGCTATAACAGTAGAGGCTATATACAGTAGAGAGGCTATATACAGTAGAGAGGCTATATACAGTAGAGGGGCTATATACAGTAGAGAGGCTATATACAGTAGAGAGGCTATATACAGTAGAGGGGCTATATACACTAGCGAGGCTATATACAGTAGAGAGGCTATAACAGTAGAGGGGTTATATACAGTAGTGGGGCTATATACAGTAGAGGGGCTATATACAGTAGAGGGGCTATATACAGTAGATGGGCTATATACAGTAGAGAGGCTATAACAGTAGAGGCTATATACAGTAGTGAGGCTATATACAGTAGAGAGGCTATATACAGTAGAGGGGCTATATACAGTAGAGGGGTTATATACAGTAGAGAGGCTATATACAGTAGAGAGGCTATATACAGTAGAGGGGCTATATACAGTAGAGGCGCTATATACAGTAGAGGCTATATACAGTAGAGGGCTATATACAGTAGAGAGGCTATATACAGTAGAGGGCTATATACAGTAGAGGGCTATATACAGTAGAGGGCTATATACAGTAGAGGGCTATATACAGTAGAGAGGCTATATACAGTAGAGGGCTATATACAGTAGAGGGCTATATACAGTAGCGAGGCTATATACAGTAGAGAGGCTATATACAGTAGAGGGGCTATATACAGTAGAGGGGCTATATACAGTAGAGAGGCTATAACAGTAGAGGGGCTATATACAGTAGAGGGGCTATATACAGTAGAGAGGCTATATACAGTAGAGGGGCTACATACAGTAGAGGGGCTATACACAGTAGAGAGGCTATATACAGTAGAGAGGCTATATACAGTAGAGGGAAAATATACAGTAGAGAGGCTATATACAGTAGAGGGGCTATATACAGTAGAGAGACTATATACAGTAGAGGGGCTATATACAGTAGAGAGGCTATATACAGTAGAGGGGCTATATACAGTAGAGAGGCTATATACAGTAGAGAGGCTATATACAGTAGAGAGGATATATACAGTAGAGAGGCTATATACAGTAGTGGGGCTATATACAGTAGAGGGGATATATACAGTAGAGAGGCTATATACAGTAGAGAGGCTATATACAGTAGAGGGGCTATATACAGTAGAGGGGCTATATACAGTAGAGAGGTTATATACAGTAGAGGGATATATACAGTAGAGAGGCTATATACAGTAGAGGGGCTATATACAGTAGAGGGGCTATATACAGTAGAGAGGTTATATACAGTAGAGGGGATATATACAGTAGAGGGGCTATATACAGCAGAGGGGCTATATACAGTAGAGAGGCTATATACAGTAGAGAGGTTATATACAGTAGAGGGGATATATACAGTAGAGGGGCTATATACAGTAGAGGGGCTATATACAGTAGAGAGGTTATATACAGTAGAGGGGATATATACAGTAGAGAGGTTATATACAGTAGAGGGGATATATACAGTAGAGAGGTTATATACAGTAGAGGGGATATATACAGTAGAGAGGTTATATACAGTAGAGGGGATATATACAGTAGAGAGGTTATATACAGTAGAGGGGATATATACAGTAGAGAGGCTATATACAGTAGAGAGGCTATATACAGTAGAGGGGATATATACAGTAGAGAGGTTATATACAGTAGAGGGGATATATACAGTAGAGAGGCTATATACAGTAGAGAGGCTATATACAGTAGAGGGGATATATACAGTAGAGAGGTTATATACAGTAGAGAGGCTATATACAGTAGAGAGGCTATATACAGTAGAGGGGCTATATACAGTAGAGGGGCTATATACAGTAGAGAGGTTATATACAGTAGAGGGATATATACAGTAGAGAGGCTATATACAGTAGAGGGGATATACAGTAGAGAGGCTATATACAGTAGAGGGCTTATATACAGTAGAGAGGCTATATACAGTAGAGAGGTTATATACAGTAGAGGGATATATACAGTAGAGGGCTATATACAGTAGCAGAGGGCTATATACAGTAGAGAGGCTATATACAGTAGAGGGATATATACAGTAGAGGGCTATATACAGTAGAGGGGCTATATACAGTAGAGGGCTATATACAGTAGAGAGGTTATATACAGTAGAGGGATATATACAGTAGAGAGGTTATATACAGTAGAGGGGATATATACAGTAGAGAGGTTATATACAGTAGAGGGGATATATACAGTAGAGAGGTTATATACAGTAGAGGGGATATATACAGTAGAGAGGCTATATACAGTAGAGGGGCTATATACAGTAGAGAGGTTATATACAGTAGAGGGGATATATACAGTAGAGAGGTTATATACAGTAGAGGGGATATATACAGTAGAGAGGTTATATACAGTAGAGGGGATATATACAGTAGAGAGGTTATATACAGTAGAGGGGATATATACATACCCATTAAACTGTTGGCAGAGTATATATTTAGTGTGCGACATTCTTTATTTTGATAGTGTACAGGTGGGAACCATGCCATTATTCCCAGCGTGACATTCTGGTGTAAAGCAGCCCATCAGGACCACCACAACATAAATAGACTTCTGCTTTGCACCGCTGACCCTAACGTTGACCTTTAACATGTAACGTTGACCTTTAATCCTAACATTAAAACCTAATCTAAAAACCAATTGCTTTAACCATCATGTTTTTGGATTTAGGACATTTCCACATTTATTGACTTCAACAATCGTCAACATTTGTACCACTAATCTTAACCTTGACCTTTACTCTTTGACCTTAAACATAATCCTAAACCCTAAACATTACTTTACCCGGCTCCAGCAGCAAAACTGACTGTTTTGGAGAGCCTGGCGTGCCCAAAGTAAAATGCCTCCCATTTAGGCCCAGAAAATGGGATATGCATATATTTAGTACCATTGGATAGGAAACACTCTGAACTTTCCAAAACTGTTAACCATTTGTCTGTGGGTCAATCAGAACGCATTTGGCAGGCAAAACCCTGAGGAATCTCTGTCCTGAAAAAAGTCATTTTGACACATTGCTCATTTTTGAGCCCTCCTATCCAAAATGACCATATATAGGCATGTGAACTCAGTGCACGTCGCTTCCTTATTATGTCATCAACCACGAGACGGTGTTTTACTCCATCTTGGGGGAATTTCGGCCATTGATAAACAGCTTGGAACGAGAGACCACGCTATGAAAACTCTTCAGAGTGCGCGTGCATGAGAAGGCGCTGTGCCTTATTTATCGCTTTTAGCGTTCAGTTTATATTCCGGCTGATTTATAATAGTACATATACGTAAAAGGGTTCCTAAGGATACATTTAAAACTATGTTTGATTGTTTTTGGACAAGTTTATAGGTATAATTTTAACGAGTCGGCGCCGAGTTTCAAAGGAGTAATGGAGGCTGTCGTTTCTGATTATAACGCATGAACCAAATGGAGGATTTATGGATAAAAGACGTTACTTTTTCTAACAAAAGAACCATGGATTGTCTTCGTTGGACACTTAGGAAGACCTCAGCAGAAGTTCTTCAACAGGTAATTACTTTGTTTTCGCTGTGAAATGTGTTATGTGTGTGCCATGATGGCTAATCGATACATGGCTATTGGAAAATATGTGAGGTGCTACCCTCAAACAAATGAATGTGCTGCTTTCGCCGTAAAGCCTTTTTGAAATCTGACAACGCTGTGATATTGCCTAGAAACAGAGCTTTTGATGAGTATGGAACACTTGTATATAGCTGGATGTTTAATAATTCAATTTTCGGATTTTAAATCTGGCGCTACAGGTTTTAGCTGGTAGTGTCGGGATGATCCCGCTAGCGACCCACTGGTATTTGAGTCGTTAACCATGTTTTTCTTTGAGATTTTTTATCCATTTTCCATGTTATGGAAAACATCATCCTTCAAGGATCTTTATTTCATTTTCTCCATCTTGGTATTGATTTAAACCACTAATCCTTGACCTCTAACCTAACCTGTGACCTCTAACCTAATCCAAACATTAACCCTACACTTAGACAATTACTTTAACCATAACGTTTTATTTTTGAGACGTATTGATTATCGAGATTTACAGATTTACATCATAGAAGAAAAAAAAAACTTAGAACAATGTTTTTTTAATGTTAAAAATCTATACGTGGAGGTGTTTGTGGAGCTGTCAGCAGCCATACAGCCCCTATCTGCAACCAGTCAGCGAAGATGCAGCACGCATGGCTGTGTGTGTGTGTGTGTGTGTGTGTGTGTGTGTGTGTGTGTGTGTGTGTGCGTGCGTGCGTGCGTGCGTGCGTGCGTGCGTGTGTGTGTGCGTGCGTGCGTGTGTGTGTGTGCGTGCTTGTGTGTGTGTGTGTACGGCGCCTAATATAGCCAGCTACACTAACGAGCTAGAACAGTAATGACAGTGACTCTGGTTAACGAGCTTGTCTTTAAATCCAATTAGCTCTGGGGTGTCACATCCATTGCGAGTGAAAGCACAGAAATATCATTTGGCATTTTGCCTGTAAACGGACAGAGAACCACTGAGGTAACTTGATTCACAATTAGTTATATTTATAAACGTATCTGGTTAGCATCCATTGATGTTATTGTTAAGCACTGCACCAAATAGGACAACTGGAACAGAGATGGTTCTATGATGTAGAGGCCATTGCACCAAATAGGACAACTGGAACAGAGATGGTTCTATGATGTAGAGCCCACTGCACCAAATAGGACAACTGGAACAGAAATGGTTCTATGATGTAGAGCCCACTGCACCAAATAGGACAACTGGAACAGAGATGGTACTATAATGTAGAGGTCCAATGTTTTGTGCAACCACGTGACATGTCTGGATGTTAAACTTTATTTAGAGTATAGAGTAATGAATACAATACAACAGAATAGAGTAATGAATACAATACAACAGAATAGAGTAATGAATACAATACAACAGAATAGAGTAATGAATACAATACAACAGAATAGAGTAATGAATACAATACAACAGAATAGAGTAATGAATACAATACAACAGAATAGAGTAATGAATACAATACAACAGAATAGAGTAATAAATACAATACAACAGAATAGAGTAATGAATACAATACAACAGAATAGAGTAATGAATACAATACAACAGAATAGAGTAATGAATACAATACAACCAGAATAGAGTAATGAATACTATACAACAGAATAGAGTAATGAATACAATACAACCAGAATAGAGTAATGAATACTATACAACAGAATAGAGTAATGAATACAATACAACAGAATAGAGTAATGAATACAACAGAATAGAGTAATGAATACAATACAACAGAATAGAGTAATGAATACAATACAACAGAATAGAGTAATGAACACAACAGAATAGAGTAATGAATACAATACAACAGAGAAGAGTAATGAATACAATACAACCAGAATAGAGTAATGAATACAATACAACAGAATAGAGTATTGAATACAATACTACAGAATAGAGTAATGAATACAATACAACCAGAATAGAGTAATGAATACAACAGAATAGAGTATTGAACACAACAGAATAGAGTATTGAACACAACAGAATAGAGTAATGAACACAACAGAATAGAGTAATGAATACAATACAACAGAATAGAGTAAAGAACACAACAGAATAGAGTATTGAATACAATACAACAGAATAGAGTAATGAACACAACAGAATAGAGTAATGAATACGACACAACAGAATAGAGTATTGAATACAATACAACCAGAATAGAGTAATGAATACGACACAACCAGAATAGAGTAATGAACACAACAGAATAGAGTAATGAATACAATACAACAGAATAGAGTATTGAATACAATACAACCAGAATAGAGTATTGAATACAACACAACCAGAATAGAGTAATGAATACAATACAACAGAATAGAGTAATGAATACAATACAACAGAATAGAGTATTGAATACAATACAACAGAATAGAGTAATGAATACAATACAACAGAATAGAGTAATGAATACAATACAACAGAATAGAGTAATGAATACAATACAACAGAATAGAGTAATGAATACAACAGAATAGAGTAATGAATACAACAGAATAGAGTAATGAATACAATACAACAGAATAGAGTAATGAACACAACAGAATAGAGTAATGAACACAACAGAATAGAGTAATGAATACAATACAACAGAGAAGAGTAATGAATACAATACAACCAGAATAGAGTAATGAATACAATACAACAGAATAGAGTAATGAATACAATACAACCAGAATAGAGTAATGAATACAATACAACAGAGAAGAGTAATGAATACAATACAACAGAATAGAGTAATGAATACAATACAACAGAATAGAGTAATGAATACAATACAACAGAATAGAGTAATGAATACAATACAACAGAATAGAGTAATGAATACAATACAACAGAATAGAGTAATGAATACAATACAACAGAATAGAGTAATGAATACAATACAACAGAATAGAGTAATGAATACAATACAACAGAATAGAGTAATGAATACAATACAACAATATGAATAGAGTATTTGAATACAATACAACAGAATAGAGTAATGAATACAATACAACAGAATAGAGTAATGAATACAACAGAATAGAGTAATGAATACAATACAACAGAATAGAGTATTGAATACAATACAACAGAATAGAGTAATGAATACAATACAACAGAATAGAGTAATGAATACAATACAACAGAATAGAGTAATGAATACAATACAACAGAATAGAGTAATGAATACAATACAACAGAATAGAGTAATGAATACAATACAACAGAATAGAGTAATGAATACAATACAACAGAATAGAGTAATGAATACAATACAACAGAATAGAGTAATGAATACAATACAACAGAATAGAGTAATGAATACAATACAACAGAATAGAGTAATGAATACAATACAACAGAATAGAGTAATGAATACAATACAACAGAATAGAGTAATGAATACAATACAACAGAATAGAGTAATGAATACGACACAACCAGAATAGAGTAATGAATACAATACAACAGAATAGAGTAATGAATACAATACAACAGAATAGAGTAATGAATACAATACAACAGAATAGAGTAATGAATACAATACAACAGAATAGAGTAATGAATACAATACAACAGAATAGAGTAATGAATACAATACAACAGAATAGAGTAATGAATACAATACAACAGAATAGAGTAATGAATACAATACAACAGAATAGAGTAATGAATACAATACAACAGAATAGAGTAATGAATACAATACAACAGAATAGAGTAATGAATACAATACAACAGAATAGAGTAATGAATACAATACAACCAGAATAGAGTAATGAATACAATACAACAGAATAGAGTAATGAATACAATACAACAGAATAGAGTAATGAATACAATACAACAGAATAGAGTAATGAATACAACAGAATAGAGTAATGAATACAATACAACAGAATAGAGTAATGAATACAATACAACAGAATAGAGTAATGAATACAATACAACAGAATAGAGTAATGAATACAATACAACAGAATAATGAATACAACAGAATAGAGTAATGAATACAATACAACAGAATAGAGTAATGAATACAGTAATGAATACAATACAACAGAATAGAGTAATGAATACAATACAACAGAATAGAGTAATGAATACAATACAACAGAATAGAGTAATGAATACAACACAACCAGAATAGAGTAATGAATACAACAGAATAGAGTATTGAATACAATACAACAGAATAGAGTAATGAATACAATACAACAGAATGGAGTAATGAATACAATACAACAGAATAGAGTAATGAATACAATACAACAGAATAGAGTAATGAATACAATACAACAGAATAGAGTAATGAATACAATACAACAGAATAGAGTAATGAATACAATACAACAGAATAGAGTAATGAATAGAATAGAGTAATGAATACAATACAACAGAATAGAGTAATGAATACAATACAACCAGAATAGAGTATTGAATACAACACAACCAGAATAGAGTAATAAAGATACAATACAACAGAATAGAGTAATGAATACAATACAACAGAATAGAGTATTGAATACAATACAACAGAATAGAGTAATGAATACAATACAACAGAATAGAGTAATGAATACAATACAACAGAATAGAGTAATGAATACAATACAACAGAATAGAGTAATGAATACAACAGAATAGAGTAATGAATACAACAGAATAGAGTAATGAATACAATACAACAGAATAGAGTAATGAACACAACAGAATAGAGTAATGAACACAACAGAATAGAGTAATGAATACAATACAACAGAGAAGAGTAATGAATACAATACAACCAGAATAGAGTAATGAATACAATACAACAGAATAGAGTAATGAATACAATACAACCAGAATAGAGTAATGAATACAATACAACAGAGAAGAGTAATGAATACAATACAACAGAATAGAGTAATGAATACAATACAACAGAATAGAGTAATGAATACAATACAACAGAATAGAGTAATGAATACAATACAACCAGAATAGAGTAATGAATACAATACAACAGAATAGAGTAATGAATACAACAGAATAGAGTAATGAATACAATACAACAGAATAGAGTACTGAACACAATACAACAGAATAGAGTAATGAATACAATACAACAGAATAGAGTAATGAATACAATACAACAGAATAGAGTAATGAATACAACAGAATAGAGTAATGAATACAATACAACAGAATAGAGTATTGAATACAATACAACAGAATAGAGTAATGAATACAATACAACAGAATAGAGTAATGAATACAATACAACAGAATAGAGTAATGAATACAATACAACAGAATAGAGTAATGAATACAACAGAATAGAGTAATGAATACAATACAACAGAATAGAGTATTGAATACAATACAACAGAATAGAGTAATGAATACAATACAACAGAATAGAGTAATGAACACAACAGAATAGAGTAATGAATACAATACAACAGAGAAGAGTAATGAATACAATACAACCAGAATAGAGTATTGAATACAACACAACCAGAATAGAGTAATGAATACAATACAACAGAATAGAGTATTGAATACAATACAACAGAATAGAGTAATGAATACAATACAACAGAATGGAGTAATGAATACAATACAACAGAATAGAGTAATGAATACAATACAACAGAATAGAGTAATGAATACAATACAACAGAATAGAGTACTGAACACAATACAACAGAATAGAGCAGGACTGTGAGATGAAGAGACGTCAGTGTTGACAGTAATACAGACTAAATTGGCATCCAGTAATACTAAGCTAGCCAGCATGGCTGCTTCCCAAACGCACCACATTCCGATAAGGTCCTCGTCAAAAGTAGTGCACTGTATAGGCAATAGGGTGCCATTTGGGACACAGATTACAAATTTGTTCCTAATGATAGTTAATTCCTAATGAGAAGTAGATCAGCAGAAGAAACAAATATCTCTGAGGAATTAATGTCATTGGCATCGCCTGAAGGAAGTTAAATCATGTACTCTGGGTTTTACAATCATTCTGCTATAGCTGGGTTTGACTGTCATTCTGCTGTAGCTGGGTGTGACTGTCATTCTGCTGTAGCTGGGTTTGACAGTCATTCTGCTATAGCTGGGGTTTTACAATCATTCTGCTATAGCTGGGTTTGACAGTCATTCTGCTATAGCTGGGGTTTTACAATCATTCTGCTATAGCTGGGTTTTACAATCATTCTGCTATAGCTGGGTTTGACTGTCATTCTGCTATAGCTGGGTTTGACTGTCATTCTGCTGTAGCTGGGTTTGACTGTCATTCTGCTGTAGCTGGGTGTGACTGTCATTCTGCTGTAGCTGGGTTTGACAGTCATTCTGCTATAGCTGGGTTTTACAATCATTCTGCTATAGCTGGGTTTCACTGTCATTCTGCTGTAGCTGGGTGTGACTGTCATTCTGCTGTAGCTGGGTGTGACTGTCATTCTGCTGTAGCTGGGTTTGACAGTCATTCTGCTATAGCTGGGTTTGACTGTCATTCTGCTGTAGCTGGGTGTGACTGTCATTCTGCTGTAGCTGGGTTTGACAGTCATTCTGCTATAGCTGGGTTTTACAATCATTCTGCTATAGCTGGGTTTCACTGTCATTCTGCTGTAGCTGGGTGTGACTGTCATTCTGCTGTAGCTGGGTGTGACTGTCATTCTGCTGTAGCTGGGTTTGACAGTCATTCTGCTATAGCTGGGTTTGACTGTCATTCTGCTATAGCTCGATTTGACTCTCATTCTGCTGTAGCTGGGATTGACTGCCATTCTGCTATAGCTGGGTTTGACTGTCATTCCGCGTTAGCTGAGTTTGCCTGTCATTCTGCTATGACTGAGTTTGACTGTCATTCTGCTATGGCTGGGTTTGACTGTCATATTGATGTAGCTAGGATTGACTGTCATTCTGCTATAGCTGGGTTTGACTGTCATTCCGCTATAGCTAAGTTTGTCCGCCATTCTGCTTTGACTGAGTTTGACTGTCATTCTGCTATAGCTGGGATTGACTGTCATTCTGCTATAGCTGGGTTTGACTGTCATTCTGTTATAGCTGGGTTTGACTGTCATTCCGCTATAGCTGGGTTTGACTGTCATTCTGCTATAGCTGGGTTTGACTGTCATTCTGTTATAGCTGGGTTTGACTGTCATTCTGCTATAGCTGGGTTTGACTGTCATTCTGCTGTAGCTGGGTTTGACTGTCATTCTGCTAAAGCTGGGTTTGACTGTCATTCTGCTATAGCTTTGTTTGACTGTCATTCTGCTGTAGCTGGGATTGACTGTCATTCTGCTATAGCTGGGTTTGACTGTCATTCTGCTGTAGCTGGGTTTGACTGTCATTCAGCTATAGCTGGGTTTGACTGTCATTCTGCTGTAGCTGGGTTTGACTGTCATTCTGCTATAGCTGGGTTTGACTGTCATTCTGCTATAGCTGGGTTTGACTGTCATTCTGCTATAGCTGGGTTTGACTGTCATTCTGCTGTAGCTGGGTTTGACTGTCATTCTGCTGTAGCTGGGTTTGACTGTCATTCCGCTATAGCTGGGTTTGACTGTCATTCTGCTGTAGCTGGGTTTGACTGTCATTCTGCTAAAGCTGGGTTTGACTGTCATTCTGCTGTAGCTGGGTTTGACTGTCATTCTGCTATAGCTGGGTTTGACTGTCATTCTGCTACAGCTGGGTTTGACTGTCATTCTGCTGTAGCTGGGATTGACTGTCATTCTGCTATAGCTGGGTTTGACTGTCATTCTGCTATAGCTGGGTTTGACTGTCATTCTGCTGTAGCTGGGTTTGACTGTCATTCTGCTGTAGCTGGGATTGACTGTCATTCTGCTATAGCTGGGATTGACTGTCATTCTGCTATAGCTGGGTTTGACTGTCATTCTGCTGTAGCTGGGATTGACTGTCATTCTGCTGTAGCTGGGATTGACTGTCATTCTGCTATAGCTGGGTTTGACTGTCATTCTGCTGTAGCTGGGATTGACTGTCATTCTGCTGTAGCTGGGATTGACTGTCATTCTGCTATAGCTGGGGTTTTCTGTAAATACATACACACCTTCTGGATTGAAACTATGGTAAATAAAATAAGATGGCTGGTATAAAAAACCTTGATAATACACACACACGAAAGGACAGATTGACCTTGTAGCAGCTCTGTGTGTGTCTTTCTGTGTGTGTGTGTGTCTGTCTGTGTCTGTGTGTCTGTCTGTCTGTGTGTCTGTGTGTGTGTGTGTGTGTGTGTGTGTGTGTGTGTGTGTGTGTGTGTGTGTGTGTGTGTGTCTGTGTGTGTGTGTGTGTGTCTGTCTGTGTGTGTCTGTGTGTGTGTGTGTGTGTGTGTGTGTGTCCAGGCACGAGTGGGCGTCCTCTGCGTCTGTATTGTTCATTATTGTTGATGGGAAGAGTCCTTCCAGCTACGCTCACAGCACAACACCCTATAACTACTCCTCCAGCTCTATCTGATACAGTACTTCTATAGGTATGAGGCCATGGTAACACCTCTATCTGTTACAGTACTTCTATAGGTCTGAGGCCATGGTAACACCTCTATCTGTTACAGTACTTCTATAGGTCTGAGGCCATGGTAACACCTCTATCTGTTACAGTACTTCTATAGGTCTGAGGCCATGGTAACACCTCTATCTGTTACAGTACTTCTATAGGTCTGAGGCCATGGTAACACCTCTATCTGTTACAGTACTTCTATAGGTCTGAGGCCATGGTAACACCTCTATCTGTTACAGTACTTCTATAGGTCTGAGGCCATGGTAACACCTCTATCTGTTACAGTACTTCTATAGGTCTGAGGCCATGGTAACACCTCTATCTGTTACAGTACTTCTATAGGTCTGAGGCCATGGTAACACCTCTATCTGTTACAGTACTTCTATAGGTCTGAGGCCATGGTAACACCTCTATCTGTTACAGTACTTCTATAGGTCTGAGGCCATGGTAACACCTCTATCTGATACAGTACTTCTATAGGTCTGAGGCCATGGTAACACCTCTATGTGTTACAATACTTCTATAGGTCTGAGGCCATGGTAACACCTCTATCTGATACAGTACTTCTATAGGTCTGAGGCCATGGTAACACCTCTATGTGTTACAATACTTCTATAGGTCTGAGGCCATGGTAACACCTCTATCTGTTACAGTACTTCTATAGGTCTGAGGCCATGGTAACACCTCTATCTGTTACAGTACTTCTATAGGTCTGAGGCCATGGTAACACCTCTATCTGTTACAGTACTTCTATAGGTCTGAGGCCATGGTAACACCTCTATCTGTCTGTGTCTGTCTCTAAACACCAACTAAACCCTTTGGCTCCAATAAAGAGATGCCCCATTTCCCTCCTCATATATCTTACAGACAAGGACTATGTCCCAAATGGCACCCTATTCCCTATATATAGCATTATGTGCCCTGGACAAAAGTAGTGCACAAAATAGGGAACATGGTACCATTTGGGACACAAACAAGGTCTATATTCCACCTCATCTCTCTGTTCTCCTCGTATAGTGCTGGTCTATATTCCACCTCATCTCTCTGTTCTCCTCTTATAGTGATGGTCTATATTCCACCTCATCTCTCTGTTCTCCTCGTATAGTGATGGTCTATATTCCACCTCATCTCTCTTGTTCTTCCTCGTATAGTGATGGTCTATATTCCACCTCATCTCTCTGTTCTTCCTCGTATATAGTGATGGTCTATATTCCACCTCATCTCTCTTGTTCTTCCTCGTATAGTGATGGTCTATATTCCACCTCATCTCTCTTGTTCTTCCTCGTATAGTGATGGTCTATATTCCACCTCATCTCTCTTGTTCTTCCTCATTATAGTGATGGTCTATATTCCACCTCATCTCTCTTGTTCTTCCTCGTATAGTGATGGTCTATATTCCACCTCATCTCTCTTGTTCTTCCTCGTATAGTGATGGTCTATATTCCACCTCATCTCTCTTGTTCTTCCTCGTATAGTGATGGTCTATATTCCACCTCATCTCTCTTGTTCTTCCTCATATAGTGATGGTCTATATTCCACCTCATCTCTCTTGTTCTTCCTCGTATAGTAGCAGCAGCAGCTGTTGTTCCCGTTGGTCCAATGTGGGTCTGCCATTAGAGAGCAACAGTAAGACAGAGATGTTTAGTGACAGCTACCGATTCCACTGGTCAAAAGAGCTGCCCCCTCGAGGCATGAGAGGGGTGTCACCCAACCAACCCCCCGCCCCACTTCGTCCTCCTTTAGTGACTGAGTCTGCGTCCCAAATGCAACCCTATTCCCTATGTAGTGCACTGCTTTTGACCAGTGTCCATAGGGCTAGTGCACTATATTGGGACTAAACACTTTATAGGGAATAGGGTTCCATTTGGGAGGATGTAGTCAGGATACAGCCTGGCCTCTCAGTAGTTCACCCTTTGTTCTAGCTATCTGAAAGGCACGCGGCTAATTGTGTGACAAGGGTCAGGCTGTGGAGGAAAGGAGACTGTCTGAGTCGTGGCTCTCTCTGTCTTCTTAAAGCCACACGCCTGGCTCACTTGTCAAACACACTGCAGCAATACAGATGGAATTAGGAACAGAGAGAGAGAGAGAGAGAGAGAGAGAGAGAGAGAGAGAGAGAGAGAGAGAGAGAGAGAGAGAGAGAAAGAGAGAGAGATAGGGAGGAGGGGAGGGAAGGAGGGAGGGAGGAGAAGCGGCACTCTCTTTTCTTTCTGCTAGAAGCAGCAGTTTTGTGTTTTTTTGCTCTGTTGTCGTCAAATTTGAGATGAGCTGAAAACATGTGGGAGGAGTTAAGGGGGGGCGAGGCGGCTGGTAACATGATAAGACAGAGGAACTACAAGGCCTGCGAGAGGATGATAACTCACAACCCAGCGTAGTTCTATTCTTTCTCTATTTTCTGTCTCTCTGCGTCGTTGGGAAGGGCCTGTAAAGGAAGCATTTCACTGTTAGTCTACGCCCGATGTTGAGGAAGCGTGCGACGAATAAACCATTGGTTTGATTCATCAAACCCCCTCTGGAGTGTCTAATGACTTTGGTACAGTTGAAGTATAACGTCTCGGTATCCCCCCCCAAAAAAGAAAAACGCAAACGTTGTAAAACTCTCTTCCAACATTCTGTTTTCCACCATACAGTTAATTTTGACCATGATGCATTGCCTGAGTACCTGAAGACTTGCATTGGGTCCCCAAGTTAGTGCCCAGGCTTTAACTCGGCTGGCTTATACAGTCTGACGGCATGCAGGGGGACCCTGGTCGTACATGGTCCCTATGTGACTGCGGTAGTATGTAGACCAGGGTTGCATCTCAAATGGCACCCTATTCCCTATTTAAAAGCTGCGCACTATAGCGCACTATAGAGATTAGGGTGCCATTTGGGACGCAGGCAAGAGATCAGACTACCTCACTATAGGTGGTTCATGGCTAGCTACCCATTGGAGCTTGCTGTGGAGAGCAGTACTATAGCTACCCATTGGAGCTGGCTGTGGAGAGCAGTACTATAGCTACCCATTGGAGCTGGCTGTGGAGAGCAGTACTGTAGCTACCCATTGGAGCTGGCTGTGGAGAGCAGTACTATAGCTACCCATTGGAGCTGGCTGTGGAGAGGAGTACTATAGCTACCCATTGGAGCTGGCTGTGGAGAGCAGTACTATAGCTACCCATTGGAGCTGGCTGTGGAGAGCAGTACTATAGCTACCCATTGGAGCTTGCTGTGGAGAGCAGTACTGTAGCTACCCATTGGAGCTGGCTGTGGAGAGCAGTACTATAGCTACCCATTGGAGCTGGCTGTGGAGAGGAGTACTATAGCTACCCAATGGAGCTGGCTGTGGAGAGCAGTACTATAGCTGCCCATTGGAGCTTGCTGTGGAAAGCAGTACTGTAGCTGCCCATTGGATCTGGCTGTGGAGAGCAGTACTATAGCTACCCATTGGAGCTGGCTGTGGAGAGCAGTACTGTAGCTACCCATTGGAGCTGGCTGTTGAGAGCAGTACTATAGCTACCCATTGGAGCTGGCTGTTGAGAGCAGTACTATAGCTACCCATTGGAGCTGGCTGTGGAGAGCAGTACTATAGCTGCCCATTGGAGCTTGCTGTGTAGAGCAGTACTGTAGCTACCCATTGGAGCTGGCTGTGGAGAGCAGTATTGTAGCTACCCATTGGAGCTGGCTGTGGAGAGCAATCTGGCTACCCTTTGGAGCTGGCTGTGGAGAGCAGTACTGTAGCTACCCATTGGAGCTTGCTGTGGAGAGCAGTACTGTAGCTGCCCATTGGAGCTGGCTGTGGAGAGCAGTACTGTAGCTACCCATTGGAGCTGGCTGTGGAGAGCAGTACTGTAGCTACCCATTGGAGCTGGCTGTGGAGAGCAGTACTGTAGCTGCCCATTGGAGCTGGCTGTGGAGAGCAGTACTGTATCTGCCCATTGGAGCTGGCTGTGGAGAGCAGTACTGTAGCTTCCCATTGGAGCTGGCTGTGGAGAGCAGTACTGTAGCTACCCAATGGAGCTGGCTGTGGAGCCTTATGAATCAGGGCTGTCTGTTCACTCAACACCACAACAGAGACACTACTATACATCACAACTCTCTGTAGTGGGTGATGATCATTGACAGACATGACAGGGTTTAATGTGTCTGAAATAATACCACTTTAACATCTTGATCTGTCATTGTGTGAAAACACGATCAAACACAGATGATAACAGAATGCTAAACTATGATCTCTCTCAGTATATCTCCTGTTATAGACTACAGTACTATGATCTCCCCTCTCTCAGTATATTTCCTGTTATAGACTACAGTACTATGATCTCACCTCTCTCAGTATGTCTCCTGTTATAGACTACAGTACTATGATCTCCCCTCTCTCAGTATATCTCCTGTTACAGACTACAGTACTATGATCTCCCCTCTCTCAGTATATATCCTGTTGTAGACTACAGTACTATGATCTCCCCTCTCTCAGTATATCTCCTGTTATAGACTACAGTACTATGATCTCCCCTCTCTCAGTATATCTCCTGTTATAGACTACAGTACTATGATCTCCCCTCTCTCAGTATATCTCCTGTTATAGACTAGAGTACTATGATCTCCCCTCTCTCAGTATATCTCCTGTTATAGACTACAGTACTATGATCTCCCCTCTCTCAGTATATCTCCTGTTATAGACTACAGTACTATGATCTCCCCTCTCTCAGTATATCTCCTGTTATAGACTACAGTACTATGATCTCCCCTCTCTCAGTATATCTCCCGTTATAGACTACAGTACTATGATCTCCCCTCTCTCAGTATATCTCCTGTTACAGACTACAGTACTATGATCTCCCCTCTCTCAGTATATATCCTGTTATAGACTACAGTACTATGATCTCCCCTCTCTCAGTATATCTCCTGTTATAGACTACAGTACTATGATCTCCCTCTCTCAGTATATCTCCTGTTATAGACTACAGTACTATGATCTCCCTCTCTCAGTATGTCTCCTGTTATAGACTACAGTACTATGATCTCCCCTCTCTCAGTATATCTCCTGTTATAGACTACAGTACTATGATCTCCCCATCTCTCAGTATATCTCCTGTTATAGACTACAGTACTATGATCTCCCCTCTCTCAGTATATCTCCTGTTAACACAACACAACACAACACTAAACAACACAACACTAAACAACACAACACAACACTAAACAACACAACACTAAACAACACAACACTAACCCACACAACACTAAACAACACAACACAACACTAAACAACACAACACTAACCCACACAACACTAAACAACACAACACTAAACAACACAACACAACACTAAACAACACAACACTAAACAACACAACACAACACTAAACAACACAACACTAAACAACACAACACTAACCCACACAACACTAAACAACACAACACAACACTAAACAACACAACACAACACTAACCCACACAACACTAAACAACACAACACTAAACAACACAACACAACACTAAACAACACAACACTAAACAACACAACACAACACTAAACAACACAACACTAAACAACACAACACTAACCCACACAACACTAAACAACACAACACAACACTAAACAACACAACACTAAACAACACAACACTAAACAACACAAAACTAAACAACACAACACAACACAACACTAAACAACACAACACAACAACACAACACTAAACAACACAACACAACACAACATTAAACAACACAACACAACATTAAACAACACAACACTAAACAACACAACACTAAACAACACTACACTACACAACACAACACTAAACAACACAACACTAAACAACACAACACAACACTAAACAACACAACACAACACTAAACAACACAACACAACACAACACTAAACAACACAACACTAAACAACACAACACTAAACAACACAACACAACACTAAACAACACAGCACAACAACACAACACTAAACAACACAACACAACATTAAACAACACAACACAACATTAAACAACACAACACTAAACAACACAACACTAAACAACACTACACAACACTAAACAACACAACACTAAACAAAACAACACAAGACTAAACAACACAACACTAAACAACACAACACTAAACAACACTACACAACACAACACAAAACAAAACAACACAACACTAAACAACACAACACTAAACAACACTACACTACACAACACAACACTAAACAAAACAACACAACACTACAACACACCACAACACTAAACAACACAACACAACATTAAACAACACAACACTAAACAACACTACACAACACAACACTACACAACACAACACTAAACAATACATTAGTTACACTATAACGATGACAAACAGACCTATATAACAGGCGTGTTATATAGGAAAGACCATAACATTGTCAGAGACTCCAGTCACCCAAGTCAAGACTGCGATACTGGAGTGCCAAGTCTAGGACCAAAAGGCTCCTTAACAGCTTCTACCCCCAAGCCATAAGACTGCTGAACAACTAATCAAACGGCCACCAGACTATTTACATTGACCCCCCTCCACCCCTACCCATTTGTTTTGTACACTGCTGCTACTTGCTGTTTATTATCTATGCATAGTAACTTCACCCCCACCTACATGTACAAATTACCTCAACTAACCTGTACCCCTGCACACTGACTCAGTACCGGTGCCCCCTGTATATAGCCTCATTACTAACCTGTACCCCCGCACACTGACTCAGTACCGGTACCCCCTGTATATAGCCTCATTACTAACCTGTACCCCCGCACACTGACTCAGTACCGGTACCCCCTGTATATAGCCTCATTACTAACCTGTACCCCTGCACACTGACTCAGTACCGGTACCCCCTGTATATAGCCTCATTACTAACCTGTACCCCCTGCACACTGACTCAGTACCGTACCCCCTGTATATAGCCTCATTACTAACCTGTACCCCCACACACTGACTCGGTACCGTACCCTGTATATAGCCTCATTACTAACCTGTACCCTGCACACTGACTCAGTACCGGTACCCCCTGTATATAGCCTCATTACTAACCTGTACCCCTGCACACTGACTCAGTACCGGTACCCCCTGTATATAGCCTCATTACTAACCTGTACCCCCACACACTGACTCGTGCACCGGTACCCCTGTATATAGCCTCATTACTAACCTGTACCCTGCACACTGACTCAGTACCGGTACCCCTGTATATAGCCTCATTACTAACCTGTACCCCCACACACTGACTCAGTACCGGTACCCTGTATATAGCCTCATTACTAACCTGTACCCCCAGACACTGACTCAGTACCGGTACCCCCTGTATATAGCCTCATTACTAACCTGTACCCCCACACACTGACTCAGTACCGGTACCCCCTGTATATAGCCTCATTACTAACCTGTACCCCCACACACTGACTCAGTACCGGTACCCCCTGTATATAGCCTCATTACTAACCTGTACCCCCACACACTGACTCAGTACCGTACCCCTGTATATAGCCTCATTACTAACCTGTACCCCTGCACACTGACTCAGTACCGGTACCCCCTGTATATAGCCTCATTACTAACCTGTACCCCCTGCACACTGACTCAGTACCGGTACCCCCTGTATATAGCCTCGTTACTAACCTGTACCCCTGCACACTGACTCAGTACCGGTACCCCCTGTATATAGCCTCATTACTAACCTGTACCCCTGCACACTGACTCAGTACCGGTACCCCCTGAATATAGCCTCGTTATTGTTATGTTTATATTGTGTAAACTTACTGCCTTGTTTACTGCCTTTTTAAAAAGACATAGCTGATATGGTGACGATTTTGGAGAGTCTGGCGTGCCCAAAGTAAAATGCCTCCCACTCAGGCCCAGAAAATAGGACATGCACATAATTAGTACTATTGGATAGGAAACACTCCGAAGTTTCTAAGAGTGTTAAAATATTGTCTGTGTGTATAACAGAACGGATATAGCAGGCGAAAAACCCGAGGAATTTCTGTCCTGGAAAAAGTGGTTTTGACACATTGCCTCATTGTGAACCCCTCCCTATTGAAAATGACCTTATATGGGAGTAAGATTGCAGTACCAATTGCTTCCACTGGATGTCAACAGTCTCTAGACAGTGTTTGATGATGTTTAGTTGCTCTGGATGGTAATAGAAGAAGAATTTCGAAGTGATCACCAGATGTAAACAGAAGAGGATGCGCGTTCACGGGCTCGTGCGCACTGTGGTTTTTTCCTTTCCTATCGTCCAGTTTATAATCCGGTTGAAATATTATAGTAAATATACATAAAAGTTTTCCTAAGGATACATTATCAATGATGTTTGATTGTTCTTGGACAAGTGTATAGGTATAGGTTGAACGAGTTCTCTTCACGGTTCAATGGGTGAGTGGACGCTATATTTTCTGATCATAACGCACCAACCAAACAGAGATTTATGGATATAATAAATGACTTTTTCTAACAAAAGAACCATGGATTGTCTTCGTTGGACACTTGGGAAGCCCTCAGCAGAAGTTCTTCAAAAGGTAAGGGATTTGTTTTCGCTGTGAAATGTGTTTTGTGTGAACCGCGATGGTTTATGAATTTATGCTAATGGAAAAATATTGGAGGTGCTACCCTCAAACAATCAAATTTAGTGCTTTCGCCGAAAAGCCTTTTTGAAATCTGACAACGCTGTGATATTGCCAAGAAGCAGAGCTTTTGATGACTATGCAACACTTGTATATTGATGAATGTTTAATAATTCAACTTTGGGATTTTGAATTTGGCACCTTGCACCCCACCACTCCCTAAGTAGTTAAACAAATGTGGTTTCTACTGACAATTGAGATGTATAAACTATGGCATAAGGAGACGACGAGCGGATAAGAGGCAATCTGTATTTTAGATGAAGACATTAATGAGCGAGCTAGGACGGATGTAGTCAATATAACTATTTGTTTAGCAACAGAATTCAGAACCTAGGCCATTCTTACAGTATTATCCCTGTACACCAAGTCAGAACCGCAGGATAAATAAATCAGAAAAAGAATAATATTCAACGATTACATTTCTCTAAAACAGGCTATAGGCTACATGTGTACTACCAAGTCAGAACAGTAGGCTAAGTTATGAAGGGGAAAGGGACCAAATTATTAGGGGTGAGGCACATGGGCTACTAACAGCTTACTACACAACATACACTTAGTATTACTTTCTTAGCTACAGTATACACATCTCCCTGGCATATTAGATCATTTATGCAGCAGCATACAATACATTTTTGGACTCACCTTGTTGTGCTGGGCTCAGTTGAACAGGAAGGTGGCGCGGCGGTCCTTCATTGGCAAATTTTGTCATCAAACTTTGTCAAAGTATGGCATTCTCTGGATTTATGATGCTTTCAAGAAAACTGTGAACTGAAAAAAAAACAAGGTCGAATCATGACGTCAGTGATCTTCAGGTCGGAGCTCTAGAAAGTGTCCCGAGTTCCCGACATGGAATTACGAGTTTAATGACCGTTAAACATTTATTTTCCCAGTCAGAGTTTTGTCTTGAAATCACTGTAGTCTGAGATTTCCCAGTTCCTGTTGTTTTGAATGCCGGCAGAAGTCATGCTGGATTGACAGCATGGCCAATGTATTCAACCTTTCCTGGCCCATGGTGTTGAATGTGTATCCCTTTACGCTTGGAAAAGAGACCCTTAAACCCAGACATGGACCGCACACCATCTCCACTGAATAGCAGGCTAGTGATTACTTTGCAACGTTTGCAGTTAACCGCTGATTCTTTCCAAACCACTCATTGGTGAAGTTGCGATTTCCAACTTGTTGTGTAATGTTCATGTCCAATGGCCGATGAGTACCGATACATTTTATCTATAATTTCTCTTCATATGACAAGGTTTGAAAAGGATTTGCCAGTAGATTGTCGAATTGATTCATGATGATGACTGCCTGTCTAGCTAATTAGCTACAATTTTGAAAGTATGATGTTGACATGATCAGTCCAATCAAAGCTACAGTAGATATAACGTGATTTGAATGGGCACTTCTAATGCAACTCTATGGCAGAACCTAAGGGGCTTGAATTTCCTAGCTCTACCCTTAGATTTGAGAACATTACCAACCCCTACGCTCTGTATTTTCCACTAGCTGCCCCACCACCACAGAAAGCACTGAGCTAGGCTGGAACACCTGCATTATGGAGCTGCCCCACCACCACAGAAAGCACTGAGCTAGACTGAAACACCTGCATTTTGGAGCTGCCTCACTCTAAAAAAGTAATGCTTTATTGACTAAATTATATACAGTTGAAGTCGGAAGTTTACATACACTTAGGTTGGAGTCACACATTTCTTGTTAACAAACTATAGTTTTTGCAAGTCGGTTAGGACATCTACTTTGTTCAGGACACAAGTACTTTTTCCAACAATTGTTTACAGACAGATTATTTCTCTTATAATTCACTGTATCACAATTCCAGTGGGTCAGAAGTTTACATACACTAAGTTGTATGTGCCTTTAAAACGACTCAAATACCAGTGGGTCGCTAGCGGGATCATCCCGACACTACTAGCGAAAACCTGTAGCGCCAGATTTAAAATCCGAAAATTGAATTATTAAACATCCAGCTATATACAAGTGTTCCATACTCATCAAAAGCTCTGTTTCTAGGCAATATCACAGCGTTGTCAGATTTCAAAAAGGCTTTACGGCGAAAGCAGCACATTCATTTGTTTGAGGGTAGCACCTCACATATTTTCCAATAGCCATGTATCGATTAGCAATCATGGCACACACATAACACATTTCACAGCGAAAACAAAGTAATTACCTGTTGAAGAACTTCTGCTGAGGTCTTCCTAAGTGTCCAACGAAGACAATCCATGGTTCTTTTGTTAGAAAAAGTAACGTCTTTTATCCATAAATCCTCCATTTGGTTCATGCGTTATAATCAGAAACGACGGCCTCCATTACTCCTTTGAAACTCGGCGCCGACTCGTTAAAATTATACCTATAAACTTGTCCAAAAACAATCAAACATAGTTTTAAATGTATCCTTAGGAACACCTTTACGTATATGTACTATTATAAATCAGCCGTAATATAAACTGATCGCTAAAAACGATAAATAAGGCACAGCGCGCCTTCTCATGCACGCCAAGACTCTGAAGAGTTTTCATAACGTGGTCTCCTCATTCCAAGCTGTTTATCAATGGTCGAAATTCCCCAAGATGGAGTAAAACACCGTCTCGTGGTTGATGACATCATAAGGAAGCGACGTGCACTGCGTTCACATGCCTATATATGGTCATTTTGGATAGGAGGGGCTCAAAATGAGCAATGTGTCAAAATGACTTTTTCAGGACAGAGATTCCTCAGGGTTTTGCCTGCCAAATGCGTTCTGATTGACCCACAGACAAATGGTTAACAGTTTTGGAAAATTCAGAGTGTTTCCTATCCAATGGTACTAAATATATGCATATCCCATTTTCTGGGCCTAAATGGGAGGCATTTTACTTTGGGCACGCCAGGCTCTCCAAAACAGTCACCTGTGCTGCTGGAGCCGGTGAGGTTAAAACAGCTTGAAAAAATACAGAAAATTATGTCATGGCTTTAGAAGCTTCTGATAGGCTAATTGACATCATTTGAGTCAATTGGAGGTACCTGTTGATGTATTTCAAGGTCTACCTTCAAACTCAGTGCCTCTTTGCTTGACATCATGGGGAAATCAAAAGAAATCAGCCAAGACCTCCAAAGAAATTTTGTAGACCACCACAAGTCTGGTTCATCCTTGGGAGCAATTTCCAAACGCCTGAAGGTACCACGTTCATCTGTACAAACAATACTACGCAAGTATAAACACCATGGGACCAAGCAGCCATCATACCGCTCAGGAAGGAGACGCGTTCTGTCTCCTAGAGATGAACGTACTTTGGTGAGAAATGTGCAAATCAATGCCAGAACAACAGCAAAGGATCTTGTGAAGATGCTGGAGGAAACAGGTACAAATGTATCTATGTCCACAATAAAACAAGTCCTATATTGACATAACATGAAAGGCCGCTCAGCAAGGAAGAAGCCACTGCTCCAAAACCACCATAAAAAAGCCAGACTATGGTTTGCAACTGCACATGGGGACAAAGATTGTACTTTTTAGAGAAATGTCCTCTGGTCTGATTAAACAAAAATAGAACTGTTTGGCCGAAATGACCCTTGTTATGTTTGGAGGAAAAAGGGGGAGGCTTGCAAGCCGAAGAACACCATCCCAACCGTGAAGCACGGGGGTGGCAGCATCATGTTGTGGGGGTGCTTTGCTGCAGGAGGGACTGGTGCACTTCAAAAAATAGATGGCTTCATGAGGATGGAAAATTATGTGGATATATTGAAGCAACATCTTACACTGTGTGTATAAGGTAGTTGTTGTGAATTTGTTAGATTACTTGTTAGATACTACTGCATGGTCGGAACTAGAAGCACAAGCATTTCGCTACACTCGCATTAACATCTGCCAACCATGTGTAAGTGACAAATAACATTTGATTTGATTTGATCTCAAGACATCAGTCAGGAAGTTAAAGCTTGGTCGCAAATGGGTCTTCCAAATGGACAATGACCCCAAGCATACTTCCAAAGTTGTGGGAAAATATCTTAAGGACTACAAAGTCAAGGTATTGGAGTGGCCATCACAAAGCCCTGACCTTAACCCTATAGAAGATTTGTGGGCAGAAGTGAAAAAGCGTGTGCGAGCAAGGAGGCCTACAAACCTGACTCAGTTACACCAGCTCTGTCAGGAGGAATGGGCCAAAATTCACCCAACTTATTGTGGGAAGCTTGTGGAAGGCTACCCGAAATGTTGGACCCAAGTTAAACAATTTAAAGGCAATGCTACCAAATACTAATTGAGTGTATGTAAACTTCTGACCCACTAGGAATGTGATGAAAGAAATAAAAGCTGAAATAAATCATTCTCTCTACTATTATTCTGACATTTCACATTCTTAAAATAAAGTTGTGATCCTAACTGACCTAAGACAGGGAATTTTTACTAGGATTAAATGTCAGGAATTGTGAAAAACTGTATATTGTTTGCTAACTGCTACGTGACACGTATTAATGGCAAAATAACATTTTAGCTAAACAGATAGGGCTCTGTTAGAGGTAGAGAAGTGACATGAAACAGGAGCTAATGTTTAGGAGTGTTCCTGGATCCCTCTCTTTCTGTCTCTCTCTCGCTTTCTCTCTCGTTCTCTCTATGTCTCTCTCACTCTCTCTCTGTCCTTTCTCATCACTCGCTCTCTCTGTCTCTCTCTCTTTCTCTCGCTTCCTCTCTCTCTCTCTCTTTCTCTCTATGTCTCTGTCTGTCTCTCTCACTCTCTCTCTGTCCTTTCTCACCACTCGCTCTCTCTCTCTCTCTGTCCTCTGTCCTCTCTATCTCTCTCTTTCTATTTCTCTCTTGCTCTCTCTCTCTCTGTCCTCTCCCCTCTCTCTCTCTCTTCTCTCTCTCTTTCTCTCTCTCTCTCTCTCTCTCTCTCTCTCTCTCTCTCTCTCTCTCTCTCTCTCTCTCTCTCTCTCTCTCTCTCTCTCGCTCTCTCTCTCCTCTCTTTCTCTCACTTCCTCTCTCTTCCCCTCTCTCTTTCTCTCTTCTCTCCTCTCCTCTCATTGCCCTGTGCAGTAGCGCTTCATGATGGTTAATGTATGCCATTGATTAAGGTAATAGAATCTGAAAGGTAAGACAAGCTTGTTAAAGGAACGTTGAAACTCTCTGCAATGCTGGGCAAAGGAACAGGCCTTTAGGGGGAAATGGGGGACAAATCCAGTATTATTCATCTGGACAGGGTGTTGGGGACTTGCGAGGCAGAGTGGCTCAAAGTTCAAAATAACCATTTTCTTATTGCAAATGAACCTCTAAAAGTGATTACTCTGTAGTTGCATGTCGTGCCGACTCAGACTCAGAGGCTTGGGTTCGGCTGCCGTCCTGCCTGGCTTGTATCTCCTCTACAGACAAAACACATTCAGAGAAAGAGCTGAGCAACGACGTTCGACTATCTTCCCGAGTCAGGACTGTTACTGGGAACAATCTTTGTTGCAGAGAATGGAAAAATGGAGAATGTTCTCACAACTATCACCACCGACATTTTACCATGACCAGAATGTTCTGGAAGAGAATAAAGAGGAATAAACGGGACCTAATTTGACCGAATGTACTGAGAGGATGATTCAGCCAGCTGTCCTTCCTCACTGGGATGATTAACCTCCAAAGGTATTCTGGTCGCTGACAGATTTGGAACTTGTGGAACACCTTGATTGACACTCCTCCACTCTCAGCAAAGCATCATGGGATCTCAGAGGAGCAGGAGGTATCAGGTCCCTGGTTTTAATTGTATTCGTCGGGCCTCTCAAATGGCACCCTCTATTCCCTACATAGTGCACTACTTTTGACCAGTGCACTATGTAGGATAAAGTGAGCCATGTGTGCCGCAGACATTGACTCTGTCTAAGGATTCATGTGGAGAAGGGAGAGACAGATTATTCACAGGGTCACTCAAGTCTCTCCATCCAGGGGAAAGACAAAGACGCTCTAAAACATCCAGTCAAACAAACACTCTAAGGAAGTCACGTATAACTCGAAGTCTGAATATCTAAAGAACGTTGACACTCTCTTTCAGTGTTTCTGACACGACGGCCGTGGTGATGTCAGTAGTCATTCACCCCTGAGACAGCCGGTCTCTATGGTGGGGTCATAGGTTAAAGGCTATTCTCTATGGTGGGGTCATGGGTTAAAGGCTATTCTCTATGGTGGGGTCATGGGTTAAAGGCTATTCTCTATGGTGGGGTCGTGGGTTAAAGGCTATTCTCTATGGTGGGGTCATGGGTTAAAGGCTATTCTCTATGGTGGGGTCATGGGTTAAAGGCTATTCTCTATGGTGGGGTCATAGGTTAAAGGCTATTCTCTATGGTGGGGTCATGGGTTAAAGGCTATTCTCTATGGTGGGGTCATGGGTTAAAGGCTATTATCTATGGTGGGGTCATGGGTTAAAGGCTATTCTCTATGGTGGGGTCATGGGTTAAAGGCTATTCTCTATGGTGGGGGTCATAGGTTAAAGGCTATTCTCTATGGTGGGGTCATGGGTTAAAGGCTATTCTCTATGGTGGGGTCATGGGTTAAAGGCTATTCTCTATGGTGGGGTCATGGGTTAAAGGCTATTCTCTATGGTGGGGTCGTGGGTTAAAGGCTATTCTCTATGGTGGGGTCGTGGGTTAAAGGCTATTATCTATGGTGGGGTCATGGGTTAAAGGCTATTCTCTATGGTGGGGTCATGGGTTAAAGGCTATTCTCTATGGTGGGGTCATAGGTTAAAGGCTATTCTCTATGGTGGGGTCATGGGTTAAAGGCTATTCTCTATGGTGGGGTCATGGGTTAAAGGCTATTCTCTATGGTGGGGTCATGGGTTAAAGGCTATTCTCTATGGTGGGGTCATGGGTTAAAGGCTATTCTCTATGGTGGGGTCATGGGTTAAAGGCTATTCTCTATGGTGGGGTCATGGGTTAAAGGCTATTCTCTATGGTGGGGTCATGGGTTAAAGGCTATTCTCTATGGTGGGGTCATGGGTTAAAGGCTATTCTCTATGGTGGGGTCATGGGTTAAAGGCTATTCTCTATGGTGGGGGTCATAGGTTAAAGGCTATTCTCTATGGTGGTGTCATGGGTTAAAGGCTATTCTCTATGGTGGGGTCGTGGGTTAAAGGCTATTCTCTATGGTGGGGTCATGGGTTAAAGGCTATTCTCTATGGTGGGGTCGTGGGTTAAAGGCTATTATCTATGGTGGGGTCATGGGTTAAAGGCTATTCTCTATGGTGGGGTCATGGGTTAAAGGCTATTCTCTATGGTGGGGGTCATAGGTTAAAGGCTATTCTCTATGGTGGGGGTCATAGGTTAAAGGCTATTCTCTATGGTGGGGTCGTAGGTTAATGGTATATTGCACAATGGAAGGAGTCATACACACCTATACATTCCAATGTGCTGCAGGTCTAAGACTGGCAAGGGAATCTATATTGTTGAATAACAACGCAGTCCCTTGGGCTGTACCCACAAATACAGTCCATTTTCGCTGTCCTAATTCTCTCCGTCTATCCTCTTCCCTCTCTAGTGGGTTGTAATGTGGATACTCTATATTTTCACCAGCATTACAAAGAGAGAGAGAGAGAGGAATATACAGAACTATAAAAAAGGTCACAAACGAGCTTTTCCTTTTGTTTTCTATGCAGTACATGTCCACACTACGAGGTCGGAATAACACTCTGAAATGTCGAGTCGGTTTTGGTTGAGATGGGAGTTTTGGCCTACCCGGTGACGACATCACCAGGAAGGTACGTTTGTTTAATAACAGACCAATAAGAAAATAGAGTTCCAAACCTCTCGGCCAATAACAGGTTTTACCCACTCGGAGCACTTCCAGACAGTCCTAAGATGAAGGAAAAAAAAATTGCTATTTTCTAATAAAACAATCACGTTAAAATAATGACTTGTTACACATGAATCATTTAATATTGAGATTAAATGTTGCCGCATTGGACTTTAATAAAAGTTGCCTCTGCTCAGATCAGATCAGTCTATAGCTCTGATATCTGTACTGATATAGCTCCACTCTAAGGCTGATACAATGTTAATGAGTTATCTAATGTAACTTCCTACTGTATCCTCTCTGTCTGGCAGGAGAGTAGCTGGAAATAGAGCTACGACAAAGATAAGCCATCCCCAGTAGGCTCTCTCAGTCTCAACCTGGCATCTGAACCTAAAATACCTCTCTGACAGTCTCTCAGTCTCAACCTGGCATCTGAACCTAAAATACCTCTCAATAGCGAAATGGAAAATTGTAATTGTATGTGTGCCTATAACTGAGTATGTGACTAACCTTGTGAAACGGTTTTACTATAATGTCCTGTTCTCGGGAGTATAATCCTGTGTTGCAAACCACCTTGCTCCTTCCTGCGTCCATGTATAGATTAAAAGGGAACTGAGAGTCACTCCCAAGAACAGGATGCCACGGTGTGCGCTGACAGTCGGGAAGCAAGTTCAGGGAGTGAGTGTTTTTTTAATAAATAAATAAATGAAACAATAAACACGCAACGCAAACAACGACATGAAAACACGAGTCAACGACACCTGAGGAAAGAACCAATGGGAAGTGACGGATATGGGGAAGATAATCAAGGAGGTGATGGAGTCCAGGTGAGGGTCGTGAGGCGCAGGTGCGCGAGACGATGGTGACAGGTGTGCGGGATAATCAGCAGCCTGATGACCTAGAGGCCGGAGAGGGAGTATTTTATTTCATTATTTTAAATGTTTTTGTTTCACCTTTATTTAATCAGGTAGGCCAGTTGAGAACATGTTCTCATTTTACAACTGCCAACCTGGCCACGATAAAATCAAAGCAGTGTGACACAAACAACAACACAGAGTTACACATGGAATAAACAAACGTACAGTCAATGACACAATAGAATAATCTATATACAGTGTGTGCAAATGGAGTAAGGAGGTAAAGGCAATAAATAGGCCAATAGTGGCGAAATAATTACAATTTAGCAAATTAACACTGGAGTGATAGATGTGCAGATGAGTGACACGGGAACTATAAAAATATAATTGTAAATAAGAATTTGTTCTTTAACCGACTTGCCTAGTTAAATAAAGGTTCAATAACTCAATTTAAAGTAAACAAAAAGATGCTTTGGGAATTGAGATTGTCTACACTGCGCTGCGTAACTCTTGTTATTCTCTCTGAGCTCAGCAATGAAAGAATCTTGGTTTTTGACTTGGGACTCGAGCAGATCCTCAGTTTTATACATCCACAATTTGGACTGACGACGTATCGTTGACCAGCGGTTCCTGCAGCCCCCCAACGAGGCTAAACTGACGGCGGAGGCTCACTGCACTTGTGAGTCTAGGGTAAATTCCTCCTCGTCAAGAGTGAGGGAACGGAGAGACCCGCCTGATGTCCACGGGAGTTTTGAGGGTCAGCGATCGCTCAGCCTGACGTCCACGGGAGTTTTGAGGGTCAGCGATCGCTCAGCCTGACGTCCACGGGAGTTTTGAGGGTCAGCGATCGCTCAGCCTGACGTCCACGGGAGTTGTTTTACTGAGCTGGTGAGTCGTCAGTCGAAGATTCTTCATGTGAATGTACTTTGTACTAGTACTTTGAGCTAAGTGATAGAGAACATGCTTTACCTCATAGTGCAATGTGGGTGGACCCGGTTAGGACGTCATGTTAAGACTACAATATCAGGTTAGAGATATAGACTTATTAACCAGAAGGGACCGGAAGAACTGTTTCTCATGCGGTTGAAACTAAGTATCATATCAAAACTGTGTTTACTTTTTTATGCAGCTACGCTACCAATTGGGCTCTCCAGTGGTTAAACAACATATTAGGAGCCATGCAATTACACTGTTTAGGTTGAAGGATCTGATCACTCCTCTAGTGTGTGTGTGTGTGTGTGTGTGTGTGTGATTGTGTGTGTGTGATTGTGTGTGTGTGATTGTGTGTGTGTGATTGTGTGTGATTGTGTGTGTGTGTGATTGTGTGTGTGTGATTGTGTGTGTGTGATGTGTGTGATTGTGTGTGTGTGTGTGTGTGATTGTGTGTGTGTGATTGTGTGTGATTGTGTGTGTGTGATTGTGTGTGTGTGTGTGTGATTGTTTGTGTGTGATTGTGTGTGTGTGATTGTGTGTGTGATTGTGTGTGTGTGATTGATTGTGTGTGTGATTGTGTGTGTGTGTGTGATTGTGTGTGTGTGTGTGTGATTGTGTGTGTGTGATTGTGTGTGTGTGATTGTGTGCGTGTGTGTGATTTTGTGTGTGATTGTGTGTGTGTGATTGTGTGTGTGTGTGTGTGTGTGTGTGTGTGTGTGTGTGTGTGTGTGTGTGATTGTGTGTGTGTGTGTGTGATTGTGTGTGTGTGATTGTGTGTGTGTGATTGTGTGCGTGTGTGTGATTTTGTGTGTGATTGTGTGTGTGTGATTGTGTTGTGTGTGTGTGTGTGTGTGTGTGTGTGTGTGTGTGTGTGTGTGTGTGTGTGTGTGTGTGTGTGTGTGTGATTGTGTGTGTGTGTGTGTGATTGTGTGTGTGTGATTATGTGTGTGTCTGTGTGTGTGTGTGATAGGTAGTCAAGATGGGCTCATCCTCTAGCCACCACATGCTGCACGGTGCCGTTGAAGGTGACGGTAAGCAAATGGGGTCATGTCCTGTTGCCGGGGACGTGTACCGTTGCCGGGGTCATGTCCTGTTGCCGGGGATGTGTACCGTTGCCAGGGACGTGTACCGCTTAACGGATGGTTCCAGAAGAAGGCTTTTTTTAGTCAGAGAACAGTTGGATAAATTAGGGAAAGACAAGAACAATAGCATACGCTGGGATAATTATAGAAAATGGGAAGTTGAAGCAGAGACAAGGACAGAGAAGGGTGCAGAGGTCATGATGAAGATTGACAGAGAGATGAACTGAATTCAACATCATCCACCACCCGCCCCCACCTCAACATCATCCACCTCAACATCATCCACCACCCTCCCCCACCTAAACATCATCCACCACCCGCCCCCACCTCAACATCATCCACCTCAACATCATCCACCACCCTCCCCCACCTAAACATCATCCACCACCCTCCCCCACCTCAACATCATCCACCACCCTCCCCCACCTAAACATCATCCACCACCCTCCTCCACCTCAACATCATCCACCACCCTCCTCCACCTCAACATCATCCACCACAACATCATCCACCACCCTCCCCACCTCAACATCATCCACCACCCTCCCCTCAACATCATCCACCACCCTCCCCCTCAACATCATCCACCACCCTCCCCCACCTCAACATCATCCACCACCCTCCCACACCTCAACATCATCCACCACCCTCCCCACCTCAACATCATCCACCACCCTCCCCACCTCAACATCATCCACCACCCTCCCCCCAACATCATCCACCACACTACGCCCCCACCTCAACATCATCCACCACCCTTCCCCTCAACATAATCCACCACCCTCCCCCACCTAAACATCATCCACCACCCTCCCCCCAACATCATCCACCACACTACGCCCCCACCTCAACATCATCCACCACCCTCCCCTCAACATCATCCACCACCCTCCTCCACCTCAACATCATCCACCACAACATCATCTACCACCCTCCCCCACCTCAACATCATCCACCACCCTCCCCCCCTCAACATCATCCACCACCCTCCCCCCCTCAACATCATCCACCACCCTCCGCCACCTCAACATCATCCACCACCCTCCCACACCTCAACATCATCCACCACCCTCCCCCACCTCAACATCATCCACCACCCTCCCCACCTCAACATCATCCACCACCCTCCCCACCCCAACATCATCCACCACACTACGCCCCCCACCTCAACATCATCCACCACCCTCCCCTCAACATCATCCACCACCCTCCCCACCTCAACATCATCCACCACTCTCCCCCTCAACATCATCCACCACACTATGCCCCCACCTCAACATCATCCACCACACTACGCCTCCCCACCTCAACATCATCCACCACCTCACCCCCTCAACATCATCCACCACCCTCCCCACCTAAACATCATCCACCACCCTTCCCCTCAACATAATCACCACCCTCCCCACCTAAACATCATCCACCACCCTCCCTCCTCAACATCATCCACCACCATCCCCCTCCTCAACATCATCCACCACCCTCCCCACCTCAACATCATCCACCACCCTCTCCCACCTCAACATCATCTGCCATGCTAATCCTCAACACTGGAGCTCCCCAGGGGTGCGTGCTCAGTCCCCTCCTGTACTCCCTTTTCACCCACGACTGCATGGCCAGGCACGACTCCAACACCATCATTAAGTTTGCAGACGACACAACAGTGTTAGGCCTGATCACCGGCAACGACGAGACAGCCTACAGGGAGGAGGTCAGAGATCTGGCCAGGTGGTGCCAGAATAACAACCTATCCCTCAACGTAACCAAGACTAAGGAGATGATTGTGGACTACAGGAAAAGGAGGACCGAGCACGCCCCCGTTCTCATCTACAGGGCTGTAGTGGAGCAGGTTGAGAGCTTCAAGTTCCTTGGTGTCCACATACACAACAAGCTAGAATGGTTCAAACACACCAAGACAGTCGTGAAGAGGGCAAGACAAAGCCTATTCCCCCTCAGGAGACTAAAAAGATTTGGCATGGGTCCTGAGATCCTCAAAAGGTTCTACAGCTGCAACATCGAGAGCATCCTGACGGATTGCATCACTGCCTGGTACGGCAACTGCTCTGCCTCTGACCGCAAGGCACTACAGAGGGTAGTGCGTACGACCCAGTACATCACTGGGGCTAAGCTGCCTGCCATCCAGGACCTCTACACCAGGCGGTGCCAGAGGAAGGCCCTAAAAATTGTCAAAGACCCCAGCCACCCCAGTCATTGACTGTTCTCTCTACTACCGCATGGCAAGTCAAGAGTGCCAAGTCTAGGACAAAAAGGCTTCTCAACAGTTTTTACCCCCAAGCCATAAGACTCCTGAACAGGTAATCAAAAGGCTACCCAGACTATTTGCATTGTGTCCCGCCACCCACCAACCCCTCTTTTACGCTACTGCTACTCTCTGTTTATCATATATGCATAGTCACTTGAACCATATCTACATGTACATACTACCTCAATCAGCCTGACTAACTGGTGTCTGTATATAGCCTCGCTACTTTTATAGCCTCGCTACTGTTATATGGCCTCGCTACTGTATATAGCCCCTCTACTGTATATAGCCTCTATTCTGTATATAGCCCCTCTACTGTATCTAGCCCCTCTACTGTATACAGCCTCTCTACTGTATATAGCCTCTCTACTGTATATAGCCCCTCTACTGTATATAACCTCTCTACTGTATATAGCCCCTCTACTGTATATAGCCCCTCTACTGTATATAGCCCCGCTACTGTATATAGCCCTCTACTGTATATAGCCTCTCTACTGTATATAGCCCCTCTACTGTATATAGCCTCGCTACTGTATATAGCCCCTCTACTGTATACAGCCTCTCTACTGTATATAGCCTCTCTACTGTATATAGCCTCTCTACTGTATATAGACCCACTACTGTATATAGCCCCACTACTGTATATAGCCCCTCTACTGTATATAGCCCCTCTACTGTATATAGCCTCTCTACTGTATATAGCCTCTCTACTGTATATAGCCCCTCTACTGTATATAGCCCCTCTACTGTATATAGCCTCTCTACTGTATATAGCCTCTCCACTGTATATAGCCTCTCTACTGTATATAGCCTCTCTACTGTATATATCCTCTCTACTGTATATAGCCTCTCTACTGTATATAGCCCCTCTACTGTATATATCCTCTCTACTGTATATAGCCTCTCTACTGTATATAGCCTCTCTACTGTATATAGCCTGTCTTTTTACTGTTGTTTTTATTTCTTTACTTACCTATTGTTCACCTAATACCTTTTTTTGCACTATTGGTTAGAGCCTGTAAGTAGCCATTTCACTGTAAGGTCTACACCTGTTGTATTCGGCGCACGTGACAAATAAACTTTTATTTTATTTGATTTACACAAGCTACAGGAAGGGAGAAACGACAGAAGAAACTGTCAAGGTGCCCAGATGACGTTTCATGAGGGAGGGAACAGAGGGAACTCGGGAGACAGAGGAAGAGGAAGGAAGAGGAAGATGAGAAGTTAGAGGGGAATCATGGAGGTGTTATAACTGTCTGGCCACATTTCAAGAAATTGCCCTCATGAAACTGAGGACAGAGATACCTACTATCCATCACCACCACATGTGACAGCATCTAACCCACAGGGTAGAGGGGGAAACACGAGATAGGATGAGGAGGAGGTAGAAGGAAAAGACGGCCAAAAATGCCACTTTGGTGAGTACCCAATTTGATCTTCTAACAGTGCAGATTCCCTTAATATGGATGTGTGTGTGGGCGGTGTGAATATTTATTTCCTGGTCGATTCAGGGGCAACCATTTCTATTTGATCTATATGTAACAATTGTAAGGTTCCGTTATCGATGTATTAAAGACCGTTGGGGCATCTGGCCAATCCAATGGTAGAGAACCTTAACCAAACACCTTTCGATCCAACTCGTGATAAAATGTTGAATCATCATTTTGTTTACTCTCCTAACTGCCCTGTAAAAATATATGGGAAGAGACCTATTGTGTAAATTAGGAATGAACATTTGTTGCAGTGAGGAGGGCCTGCTAGTAACCACTCCAAGCATCGGTATCTATACCACGCTGGAAGTACCAGGCCATGATTGGTATTATTCAGAGCCAAATTTGACCCACTGAATGCATTTGCTCGACCAGACCGAACTAAACACCACCACCTACACTGCACTGGCAAATTTAGTCATGGTCGAAGAGACTATTTGTTTGAGTCACTGTGGCATTGTGAGACAGAACAGGAAGAGTTGGCAATAGGTTATGTGTATGAAGGAATTTTGGGATGTGGTAGCTAATATGAACTTAACCATTGAACACCAACAGTTTTTTTCTCTGTGCTCCGTTGTGTTCCCCATATCTCTATCTCCAAGATAGAGGAAACCAAATGGGAAGAATTTGGTACATGGGTGAGGGGCATGAGGTTGGCAAAAGACTAGGAAGCTCAGCCAGATGGGAGAGAATTCTCCTCTGTGGTTGGGGCTCACAGAACGTGTGTGAACAGCACGCATGCCGTGTGCAGAAGGGGACAATGAAGTTCCTGTTTCCCTTGCACCTAACCAGCCCGCCCCTGACAGCGCACTGTTATCTCAGGTTCCCGGACTGTTTAGGGGCAAAGGATAAATATGAGATAGGGAAAATGAGAGGAGCAACGCCTCCCTAAAGGCATTGGCAAAATCCTGACCTCTTTGCTGAGGATTTGACCTGTTATAAAAGCATCAGGTGAATGGAAGACACGAGATCTTAGAGCTGTTAATGATGCAGTGTACACCACGTCCCCGGTCGTACCAAACCCAGTCACTATCCTTTCTTCTGACAGATTCAAATTGGTTTTACAGTTGTTGATTTGGCCATTTTTTAAAAAAATTTTTAGCATTCCTGTGCACCCGGATTCTCAGTTACTAGTTTGCGTTTTCTTTTCAAAGACAGCGCTATCAGTGGGCTGTTCTGCCCCAAGGATACGTTGAGAGCCCCGCAACTTTTTGCAGATGAATTGAGCGCCAACTTGCTGTCATTTGTGGCACCCTAAAGGGTGCACTCTTGTTCAGTACATTCTACTGTATATATCCTCTCTACTGTATATAGCCCCTCTACTGTATATAGCCCCAATACTGTATATAGCCCCTCTACTGTATATAGCCCCTCTACTGTATATAGCCTCTCTACTGTATATAGCCTCGCTACTGTATATATCCTCTCTACTGTATATAGCCTCTCTACTGTATATAGCCTCTCTACTGTATATAGCCTCTCTACTGTATATAGCCCCTCTACTGTATATAGCCTCTCTACTGTATATAGCCCTCTACTGTATATAGCCTCTCTACTGTATATAGCCCCTCTACTGTATATACACTCTACTGTATATAGCCTCGCTACTGTATATAGCCTCTACTGTATATAACCTCTCTACTGTATATAGCCTCTCTACTGTATATAACCTCTCTACTGTATATAGCCTCGCTACTGTATATAGCCTCGCTACTGTATATAGCCTCTCTACTTTATATAGCCCTCTACTGTATATAGCCTCTCTACTGTATATAGCCCTCTACTGTATATAGCCCTCTACTGTATATAGCCTCTCTACTGTATATAGCCCTCTACTGTATATAGCCCTCTACTGTATATAGCCTCTCTACTGTATATAGCCCTCTACTGTATATAGCCTCTCTACTGTATATAGCCTCTCTACTGTATATAGCCTCTCTACTGTATATAGCCCCTCTACTGTATATAGCCTCTCTACTGTATATAGCCTCTCTACTGTATATAGCCTCTCTACTGTATATAGCCTCTACTGTATATAACCTCTCTACTGTATATAGCCTCTACTGTATATAGCCCCACTACTGTATATAGCCTCTCTGCTGTATATAACCTCTCTACTGTATATAGCCTCTACTGTATATAGCCTCTACTGTATATAGCCCCTCTACTGTATATAGCCTCTCTACTGTATATAGCCTCTCTACTGTATATAGCCTCTCTACTGTATATATCCTCTCTACTGTATATAGCCCCTCTACTGTATATAGCCTCTCTACTGTATATAGCCTCTCTACTGTATATAGCCTCTACTGTATATATCCTCTCTACTGTATATAGCCTATCTACTGTATATATCCTCTCTACTGTATATAGCCTATCTACTGTATATAGCCCCTCTACTGTATATAGCCTCTCTACTGTATATAGCCTCTCTACTGTATATATCCTCTCTACTGTATATAGCCTATCTACTGTATATATCCTCTCTACTGTATATAGCCTATCTACTGTATATAGCCCCTCTACTGTATATAGCCTCTCTACTGTATATAGCCTCTCTACTGTATATAGCCTCTCTACTGTATATATCCTCTCTACTGTATATAGCCTATCTACTGTATATATCCTCTCTACTGTATATAGCCTATCTACTGTATATAGCCCCTCTACTGTATATAGCCTCTCTACTGTATATAGCCTCTCTACTGTATATATCCTCTCTACTGTATATAGCCTATCTACTGTATATATCCTCTCTACTGTATATAGCCTATCTACTGTATATAGCCCCTCTACTGTATATAGCCTCTCTACTGTATATATCCTCTCTACTGTATATAGCCTATCTACTGTATATATCCTCTCTACTGTATATAGCCTCTCTACTGTATATAGCCCCTCTACTGTATATAGCCTCTCTACTGTATATAGCCTCTCTACTGTATATAGCCCCTCTACTGTATATAGCCCTCTACTGTATATAGCCTCTCTACTGTATATAGCCTCTCTACTGTATATAGACCTCTACTGTATATAGCCCCTCTACTGTATATAGCCCCTCTACTGTATATAGCCTCTCTACTGTATATAGCCCCTCTACTGTATATAGCCCCTCTACTGTATATATTCTCTCTACTGTATATAACCTCTACTGTATATAGCCCCTCTACTGTATATAGCCTCTCTACTGTATATATTCTCTCTACTGTATATAACCTCTACTGTATATAGCCTCTCTACTGTATATAGCCTCTCTACTGTATATATTCTCTCTACTGTATATAACCTCTACTGTATATAGCCTCTCTACTGTATATAGCCTCTCTAATGTATATAGCCTCTCTACTGTATATATTCTCTCTACTGTATATAACCTCTACTGTATATAGCCTCTCTACTGTATATAACCTCTCTACTGTATATAGCCCCTCTACTGTATATAGCCCCACTACTGTATATAACCTCTACTGTATATAGCCTCTCTACTGTATATAGCCTCTCTACTGTATATAGCCTCTCTACTGTATATAGCCCCTCTACTGTATATAGCCCCTCTACTGTGTATAGCCTCTCTACTGTATATAGCCTCTCTACTGTATATAGCCTCTCTACTGTATATAGCCCCTCTACTGTATATAGCCTCTCTACTGTATATAGCCCCTCTACTGTATATAGCCTCTCTACTGTATATAGCCCCTCTACTGTATATAGCCCCTCTACTGTATATAGCCTCTCTACTGTATACAACCTCTCTACTGTATATAGCCCCTCTACTGTATATAGCCTCTCTACTGTATATAGCCCTCTACTGTATATAGCCTCTCTACTGTATATAGCCTCTCTACTGTATATAGCCTCTCTACTGTATATAGCCCTCTACTGTATATAGCCCCTCTACTGTATATAGCCCCTCTACTGTATATAGCCTCTCTACTGTATATAGCCCCTCTACTGTATATAGCCCCTCTACTGTATATATTCTCTCTACTGTATATAACCTCTACTGTATATAGCCCCTCTACTGTATATAGCCTCTCTACTGTATATATTCTCTCTACTGTATATAACCTCTACTGTATATAGCCTCTCTACTGTATATAGCCTCTCTACTGTATATATTCTCTCTACTGTATATAACCTCTACTGTATATAGCCTCTCTACTGTATATAGCCTCTCTACTGTATATAGCCTCTCTACTGTATATATTCTCTCTACTGTATATAACCTCTACTGTATATAGCCTCTCTACTGTATATAACCTCTCTACTGTATATAGCCCCTCTACTGTATATAGCCCCTCTACTGTATATAGCCTCTCTACTGTATATAGCCTCTCTACTGTATATAGCCCTCTACTGTATATAGCCCTCTACTGTGTATAGCCTCTCTACTGTATATAGCCTCTCTACTGTATATAGCCCTCTACTGTATATAGCCTCTCTACTGTATATAGCCCTCTACTGTATATAGCCTCTCTACTGTATATAGCCTCTCTACTGTATATAGCCCCTCTACTGTATATAGCCTCTCTACTGTATATAGCCTCTCTACTGTATATAGCCTCTCTACTGTATATAGCCCCTCTACTGTATATAGCCTCTCTACTGTATATAGCCTCTCTACTGTATATAACCTCTCTACTGTATATAGCCTCTCTACTGTATATAGCCTCTCTACTGTATATAGCCTCTCTACTGTATATAACCTCTCTACTGTATATAGCCTCTCTACTGTATATAGCCTCTCTACTGTATATAGCCCCTCTACAGTATATAACCTCTCTACTGTATATAGCCTCTCTACTGTATATAGCCTCTCTACTGTATATAGCCTCTCTACTGTATATAGCCTCTCTACTGTATATAGCCCCTCTACTGTATATAGCCTCTCTACTGTATATAGCCCTCTACTGTATCTAGCCCCTCTACTGTATATAGCCCCTCTACTGTGTATAGCCCCTCTACTGTATATAGCCTCTCTACTGTATATAGCCCCTCTACTGTATATAGCGCCTCTACTGTATATAGCCTCTCTACTGTATATAGCCTCTCTACTGTTATAGCCTCTCTACTGTATATAGCCTCTCTACTGTATATAGCCTCTCTACTGTATATAGCCTCGCTACTGTATATAGCCTCGCTACTGTATATAGCCTCTCTACTGTATATAGCCCCTCTACTGTATATAGCCTCGCTACTGTATATAGCCCCTCTACTGTATATAGCCTCGCTACTGTATATAGCCCCTCTACTGTATATAGCCTCTCTACTGTATATAGCCTCGCTACTGTATATAGCCTCTCTACTGTATATAGCCCTCTACTGTATATAGCCTCTCTACTGTATATAGCCCTCTACTGTATATAGCCTCGCTACTGTATATAGCCTCTCTACTGTATATAGCCCCTCTACTGTATATAGCCTCTCTACTGTATATAGCCCCTCTACTGTATATAGCCTCGCTACTGTATATAGCCTCGCTACTGTATATAGTCTGTCTTTTTATTTACTGTTGTTTTTATTTCTTTACTTACCTATTGTTCACCTAATACCTTTTTTTTGTTGCACTGTTGGTTAGAGCATGTAAGTAAGAATTTCACTGTAAGGTCTACACCTGTTGTATTCGGCATTTCACTGTAAGGTCTACACCTGTTGTATTCGGCATTTCACTGTAAGGTCTACACCTGTTGTATTCGGAATTTCACTGTAAGGTCTACACCTGTTGTATTCGGCATTTCACTGTAAGGTCTACACCTGTTGTATTCGGCATTTCACTGTAAGGTCTACACCTGTTGTATTCGGCCTTTCACTGTAAGGTCTACACCTGTTGTATTCAGCATTTCACTGTAAGGTCTACACCTGTTGTATTCGGCGCATTTGACAAATAAACTTCGATTTGATTTGACGACCTCCTTCTTTGCTCCCCGGACAGAGAGTCATGTGAAATTGATACTGTTGCACTGCTACATTTGCTAGCTGACAATGGCCGCAAGGCCTCGAAAAAATATGTTACAGTACTGACACAAACTGTGGGTGGCAAGACGAGACCTGTTGATTTCTACTTCTAAACGTTTCGATACTGTTGAGCGTGCACTCTTCCCTTGCCTCCGCTCTGCAGCGGCAGCAACGGAGGCAGTGCTGACATTGTAGCTACGCGGGCCCTTAACTGTTCACGCGCCTCATTCTGTCTTCACCCTTATCTCACTGGCGAGGACAGCACACCTCACCCCTCCGCAAGCCTGCTACATTGGCAGAATGTTTTTACTTAAAAATGTCTCATGTTACTCTGAAACAATGTTTTGAACCCTACAAAGAAAAGCTTACAGCCCCACAGTATTGAGGAGGCAGCCTGACTGCCCTCCCATTTACTCTGCACAGGCAGTTGAGCTGTTTGCTCTCACACGTGCCTGGGTGTTGGGATAGGGAAAGTCCCTCACAGTGACATACTGGCTCTCAGTTTGCTTTTTTTGGTGTTTGTCACATTGGAACCCTGTGGCAACATCGTGGTTTCCTCACCTCAACTGGTAGCACACCATAACATGGATAAAGAACTGCTTGACGCAGTACTCCTGCCCTCCACACTTGCGATTTGTAAACGTGCTTGTAAACGTAACTATTTGTGCAGCCCATAATGTTGTAAGAGTTGCACCCGTGCCTATATCAGCTCACCCCACAACTGAGATGCCTTTCAGTCGCTTGATGATGGATTCTATTGAACTCTCTCCCTGTCAGTTGGGTACAAGTATTGTCTGGCAAGAGTGGACTTGTTTTCGAAACGGAACGTTTTCCCATGCAAGCATCATCTACAGTAGCTAAGGCACTAATGAGAGAAATTGTTCGCAGGTGGTGGGGATTCCGACAAAACTCTCAAGCGACAATGGCTCACATTTTTGTAAATCATGTTATTGAGAGTTTTTTCCGAGTGTCTAGGTATTGACCTGCGCACTCACTGTTCATATCATCCGGCCAGTGGGGGTGCGGTAGAACGCACCAATCAGACCGTGAAAATAAGACTATGAAAAAAGTAACGGCTGAGCAAAGGCTAAAGGAAAATGGTGGAGGAGACTTCTCTCTCTCCATGAGAGGCAGAGCCCATTTTTCTACTGGTTTGTCGCCCCATTAACTTGTTAGGGAGTGGCAGCTGAAGGGGTCGGTTTTGGAGAGCCTGGCGTGCCCAAAGTAAAATGCCTCCCATTCAGGCCCAGAAAATAGGATATGCACAAACTGTTAACCATTTGTCTGTGGCGAGGAATTTCTGTCCTGGAAAAAAGTGATTTTGACACATTGCTCATTTGGGAACCCCTCCCTCATGAAAATGAAAATATAAGGGCATATGAATGCAGTACCCATCGCTTCCTTTAGATGTCAACAGTCTCGAGACAGTGTAAAATTTTCATTTTGGATGAATTAGACCAGAGAATAAGAGCAAACCAGGAAGTGTCTCTTTTATGTCAACAGTACCCAGTGCTGCTCACGAGAAGGCGCAGTGTCTTTACCGTCTTTATCGATCAGTTTATATTCCGGTTGATTTATAATAGTAAATATACGTAAAAGTGTTCCTAAGGATACATTTAAAACTATGTTTGATTGTTCTTGGACAAGTTTATAGGTATAAGATGAACGAGTTTGCGCCACGTTTCAATGGAGTAGTGGAGGCTGTCGCTTTCTCATTATTACGCCTTGAACCAAATGGAGGATTTATGGATAAAATACATTACTTTTTCTAACAAAAGAACCATGGATTGTCTTCGTTGGACACTTAGGATGACCTCAGCAGAAGTTCTTCAACAGGTAATTGATTTGTTTTCGCTGTGAAATGTGTTATGTGTGTGCCATGATGGCTAATCGATTCATGGCTATGGGAAAAATATGTGAGGTGCTACCCTCAAACAATCAAATGTGCTTCTTTCGCCGTAAAGCCTTTTTGAAATCTGACAACGCTGTGATATTGCCAAGAAACAGAGCTTTTGATGAGTATGAAACACTTGTATACTGGTGGATGTTTAATAATTCAACTTTGGGATTTTGAATTTGGCGCTTTACATTTCACCTGGTAGTGTCGGGAGCAGCCCGCTAGCACCCCAGCAATCCCTGAGAGGTTAAATAATGACAAAAAATGCAGATGAAGACGGACAACGCGCCGGTGAAATCCTCCAAAACCGTGGAGCACTTGACTCTCTCCTAGTGTCTGGTGGGATAAAGTGCCGAACTCGAACTCGGCACCTAATATTGCACTGACATCACAGATACATCTAGGAATATTTCCTCAATTACACAACAGAATTAGAAAATAAGTTATGTGTCAAATTTACTCCCCCAGTCCGATAGTTGGTCGCAAGAACGGATGATTGGGTTTGGAGGATGGATAACGTAACTGTGTTCTAGAAGTTGTCTTAGCCAATGTGCTGATTCTGCAGCTCCTCCTCATGTTGAAGTTTTGCATTTGAAATATGTGCTTGAAACTGGTACAAATTTTAAGGCCAAATGTTAAATGTTTGTGAAGGATTAGCTGAGCTACCCTTTACTGCCGAAGACAGTGATGTCTGGCCTGACCTTTACCCAGCACCCAATTGGGCTCCGACCCCTCACCCTTCAGCTCTTGAAGAAGAATCCTTTCTATAAATGATTGTATTAAAATCATGTCATTAGTAGAAACTGGCAAGTTAGAACTGTATATAATGCGTAAAGGGTTGAAGGTTTTAAACTCAGTCTCACAACGGATGAGACTTACAAGGAATGATTGGTGGACAAGAGGACGTTGTGCCTTTAGAAGCTTGCTACACTTAAAATTGATTAAGTAATTGTTAACAAAAGGGAGGAATGGAAAAGAGGAGTGTAATGGAAAAGATGGAAAAGAGGAGTGTAATGGAAAAGATGGAAAAGAGGAGTGTAATGGAAAAGTGTAATTGTATGTGTCCCCATAACTGAGTATGTGACTAACCTTGCGAAACTGTGTAAAACTGTCCCATTACAATCTCCTGTTCTTGGGAGTATAATCCTGTGTTGCAATACTGTGCAGGCTTCTTTATCGACCTGGCCAAGGCTTTCGACTCTGTCAATCACCGTGACACTCTAGACCCAAACTGTTATAGACAAATATCCATCCTGCCCTGCCTTTCTGAAGTCTTCGAAAGCCAAGTTATCAAACAGATCACAGACCATTTCGAATGACACCATACCTTCTCTGCTATACAATCTGGTTTCAGAGCTTTCAGAGCTATCATAACCAACATCGATAAAAGACAATACTGTGCAACCGTATTCATCGACCTGGCCAAAGCTTTCGACTCTGTCAATCACTGCATTCTTATCGGCAGACTCAACAGCCTTGGTTTCTCAAATGACTGCCTCGCCTGGTTCACCCACTACTTCTCAGATAGAGTTCTGTGTGTCAAATCGGAGGGCCTGTTGTCCGGACCTCAGGCAATCTCTATGGGGGTGCCACAAGGTTCAATTCTCGGGCTGACTCTTTTCTACTCAGCAAATTCGATGTAGTTTATCACAGTACCATCTGTTTTGTCACCAAAGCCCCATATAGTAACCACCACTGTGATCTGTATGCTCTCGTTGGCTGGTCCTCGCTTCATATTTGTCGCCAAACCCACTGGCTCCAGGTCATCTATAAGTCTTTGCTAGGTAAAGCCCCGCCTTATCTCAGCTCACTGGTCACCATAGCAGGACCCACCCATAGCACGCGCTCCAACAGGTATATTTCATTGGTCATCCCCAAAGCCAACTCCTCCTTTGGCCGCTTTTCCTTCCAGTTCTCTGCTGCCAATGACTGGAACAAATTGCAAAAATCACTGAAGCTGGAGACTTATATCTCCCTCACTAACTTTTAGCATCAGATTTCAGAGCAGCTTACCGATCATTGCACATGTACACAGCCCATTTGTAAATAGCCCACCCAACTACCTCATCCCCATATTGTTATTTATTTTTCGCTCCTTTGCACCCCAGTATCTCTACTTGCACATTCATCTTCTGCACATGTATCACTCCAGTGTTTAATTGCTAAATTGTAAATTTTTCGCCACTATGGCCTATTTATTATTTTACCTCACTAATCTTACTACATTTGCACACACTGTATATATAATTTTCTATTGTGTTATTGACTGTATGTTTGTTTATTCCATGTGTAACTCTGTGTTGTTTGTGTCACACTTCTTTGCTTTTCTTGGCCAGGTCGCAGTTGTAAATGAAATGGCCTAGCTGGTTAAATAAAGGTGAAATATGTACAGTGGGGCAAAAAAGTATTTAGTCAGCCACCAATTGTGCAAGTTCTCTCACTTAAAAAAGATGAGAGAAGCCTGTAATTTTCATCATAGGTACACTTCAACTATGACAGACAAAATGAGGAAAAAAAATCCAGAAAATCACATTGTAGGATTTTTAATGAATTTATTTGCAAATTATGGTGGAAAATAAGTATTTGGTTACATACAAACAAGCAAGATTTCTGGCTCTCACAGACCTGTAACTTCTTCTTTAAGAGGCTCCTCTGTCCTCCACTCGTTACCTGTATTAATGGCACCTGTTTGAACTTGTTATCAGTATAAAAGACACCTGTCCACAACCTCAAACAGTCACACTCCAAACTCCACTATGGCTAAGACCAAAGAGCTGTCAAAGGACACCAGAAACAAAATTGTAGACCTGCACCAGGTTGGGAAGACTAAATCTGCAATAGGTAAGCAGCTTGGTTTGACGAAATCAACTGTGGGAGCAATTATTAGGAAATGGAAGACATACAAGACCACTGATAACCTTCCTCGATCTGGGGCTCCACGCAAGATCTCACCCCATGGGGTCAAAATGATCACAAGAAAGGTGAGCAAAAATCCCAGAACCACACGGGGGGACCTAGTGAATGACCTGCAGAGAGCTGGGACCAAAGTAACAAAGCCTACCATCAGTAACACACTACGCCGCCAGGACTCAAATCCTGCAGTGCCAGACGTGTCCCCTGCTTAAGCCAGTACATATTCAGGCCCGTCTGAAGTTTGCTAGAGAGCATTTGGATGATCCAGATGAGGATTGGGAGAATGTCATATGGTCAGATGAAACCAAAATAGAACTTTTTGGTAAAAACTCAACTCGTCGTGTTTGGAGGACAAAGAATGCTGAGTTGCATCCAAAGAACACCATACCTACTGTGAAGCATGGGGTGGAAACATCATGCTTTGGGGCTGTTTTTCTGCAAAGGGACCAGGACGACTGATCCGTGTAAAGGAAAGAATGAATGGGGCCATGTATCGTGAGATTTTGAGTGAAAACCTCCTTCCATCAGCAAGGGCATTGAAGATGAAACGTGGCTGGGTCTTTCAGCATGACAATGATCCCAAACACACCGCCTCGGGCAACGAAGGAGTGGCTTCGTAAGAAGCATTTCAAGGTCCTGGAGTGGCCTAGCCAGTCTCCAGATCTCAACCCCATAGAAAATCTTTGGAGGGAGTTGAAAGTCCGTGTTGCCCAGCGACAGCCCCAAAACATCACTGCTCTAGAGGAGATCTGCATGGAGGAATGGGCCAAAATACCAGCAACAGTGTGTGAAAACCTTGTGAAGACTTACAGAAAACGTTTGACCTCTGTCATTGCCAACAGAAGGGTATATAACAAAGTATTGAGATAAACTTTTGTTATTGACCAAATACTTATTTTCCACCATAATTTGCAAATAAATAAATTAATAATCCTACAATGTGATTTTCTGGATTTCTTTTTCTCATTTTGTCTGTCATAGTTGAAGTGTACCTATGATGAAAATTACAGGCCTCTCTCATCTTTTTAAGTTGGAGAACTTGCACAATTGGTGGCTGACTAAATACTTTTTTGCCCCACTGTATTTTTTTAACACCTTGCTCCTGTGTCCATTTATAGATTAAAAGGGAACTGAGATCACGCCCAAGAACAGGAACTATAAAGATATGTGCTTGGGAATTCAGACTGTCTACACTGTGCTGTGTAACTCTGTTATTCTCTCTGAGCTCAGATATAAAGAATATTTGGTTTCACAAGGAATCCAGCAGATCCTCATTTTTATACAATAGTCTCTCAGTTTCACTAAAATACTTCTCAGATAGTCTCTCAGTCTCAACCTGACATCTGAACCTAACATACCTGTCTGACAGACTGACTTTTCTCAACAACATTGATCCCCTGAATTTAGCAGTAGGAGAAAGTAATGGGCTGCTTTCTGCACACCGGAGTGACTTGACACAATGCTGGCTATGTATGTAGCTACAAACAGAACGGAGTTAAGTGGTTCCAGTCTGCCGTGAAGCGTCCATCCATGTAGACGGGAAAGAGTCTAGCTAGATTTTCAGATATTATACGTATCTAATTATGTCAGAAGGTTGTTTTTCAATTGTAAGTTAAAGTGTACTGTTAGCTAACTAGCAAACGTTAGCTTGCTTGTTTGCTAGCTAACGTTATGTGTATGATCTGTGTATCATTTGAATCAGAAAATCCATTTGCATTGCTAGTTATAGCCAAATATTAGCTAGCTAACATTGAACTTAGTTGGTTAGTTTTAGCTACCTGCAGATTCATACTACAGCTATGACAATGTTTGTATTGGTAGTAGTATCCTAGCTAGCTAGCTAAAGGTGTAACCAGTACAGTGAAATGATTACTTGCATAGCAGAAATATCAAAAGCAGAAAGTGGTCCAGATAAAAAACTATTTTGTAGCTACCTAGCTAGCTACATGTCTAAATAAAAGACTCCACTTCACCAGATGATTCCATGACCCATCAAGTTAGCCAGGTGTGTCTGGGGGTGATTACAGCCATCTATTTTATTTAATGAATATGTGTACATGTCTAGACAATAGTGACCCGTCCACTTAGCTAGATATGGCTGAGGGGGGTGGTTACAGCGTTTCCTTCACGTGACCTATCCATTTAGATAAGTGTGCTGGCTAAGAGTCATCTAATAATTATAAAATATTTTTTTATCTGGACCACTTTCTTCTTTTGATATTTCTGCTATGCAAGTAATCATTTCACTGTACTGGTTACACCTTCTGTATCCTGTGCATGTGACAAATACATTACAATTGCATTTGGTATAGTGTGTGTTTACCAGCGACGGTAATGTAAAGAACGACATGACCTGCGCCAAAGTCAGATCATGGGCCAAGGACTAGACAATTTGTATTTTTGAGTTCTTCCTTCTTGTAGGATACACCTTTTACCACTTTTAGTCCTGAAATGTTTGGTTGCTTACACCTACCACTCCTTTTGTTTAGCACATGGCCTCTCGTGTGGAGCCTTAAAGGGATGGGTGTGGCTGAGGCTTAAGAGGGTGTGAACCATGCTGACTGGGTGTAGAACAAAGAAGAGCTCTCCAGCTCTCAAATGTTGCTACATAAGATCGAATCGATGCAGTCGGTTACATATTGTCACAAAACATCTGATAATAAACTTGCCGAGTTTGCTCTTCAGAATGATTACGTTTGAACCAAAATAGATGAAGAGTGTTGCTGCTGAAAAACACCACTGAACCCTAGACAAAAATATATTACCTGAAATGTTTGACAAATCCAGTCAAAAGCTCTCAGTGGTGCCACTGTGGTTCTCTAAACACCGGCTTTGAAACTCAAACGTCGGATACAAGCACAATAAGAGGTAGGAAAACGTTACAAACGCACAACAATTAGTTTGACACAACATCAATGCATTGTCACTATACATTAGAATCCATAGGACTGGTAGGGGAATGATGAAGCATACTGTAAAGTACAGAAACATCTAGCTAGTCCCCATGCTGGCTGTGTTGACATGATTCATTCTGAAGGAGAAGGAGCTGAATGTGTTCCAGCGAGTCCTACCTGGGCCCTGCCTGCGCTCCTCGTGACACATGCACGCGCACACACACACACACACACACACACACACACACACACACACACACACACACACACACACACACACACACACACACACACACACACACACACACACACACACACACACACACATATGCACACACGGACACATATACACACACTCCGTCTCCTCTCCTCCTGGACTTGCCAAGGAGAGCTGCTGCTTGGCTTTAAGCTGTAAATCTGTAATGTTCAGTTCAGAGCCCATTTCACCACTAAAAGGCTTTGTACATGTTCCAAATGGCACCCTATTGCCTAGGCTCTGGTCAAAAGAAGTGCACTGGAGAGGGAGTAGGATGCCATTTGGAAGGCCACCCTTGTGTGTTGGAGAACAACAGCAGAGAGGATCCAGATCAGGGTTGTTTTGTTTCCTTGTTTCTGTGGTCTGTAGCTGCCCATACTAATATACAGGAGCAACAAGATATTCTGGCAGCTAATCACATATCACAGGTGATTCACATACGGTTTATTTACATCAGATTATGTAAATACAATATAGATATCCCTAGATGAGGAAAAAATTTAAAGGCAAGGACAAGGAACAGGACAAAGACTAGGAATCAGAATGAGGAACAGGAAGAAGAACTGGAAGAGGAAAAGGATGAGGGACGGGACAAGGAAGAGGAACAGGAAGAGGATGAGGAACAGAAAAGGGGAACAGGACGAGGACAAGGAACAGAACAAGGCACAGGAAGAGGAACAGTGCAAGGAACAGGACTAGGATGAGGAACACGACGAGGAACAGAACGGGGAACGGGATGAGGGACAGGACAAGGAAGAGGAACAGGAAGAGGAACAGGAACAGGATGAGGAGCTAAGCGTCAGTATAGAGACAAAGTAGAGTCACAATTCAACGGCTCAGAAACGAGAGGTATGTGGAAGGGTCTACAGTCAAACACGGACTACAAAAAGAAAACCAGCCCTGTCGCGGAACACGATGTCTTGCTCCCAGACAAACTGTTTTATCTGTTTACTGTCATATTATCAGGTGTTTTATCTGTTTAGAGTCATATTATAAGGTGTTTTATCTGTTTAGAGTCATATTATAAGGTGTTTTATCTGTTTAGAGTCATATTATCAGGTGTTTTATCTGTTTAGTGTCATATTATAAGGTGTTTTATCTGTTTACTGTCATATTATCAGGTGTTTTATCTGTTTAGTGTCATATTATAAGGTGTTTTATCTGTTTAGAGTCATATTATAAGGTGTTTTATCTGTTTAGAGTCATATTATCAGGTGTTTTATCTGTTTAGTGTCATATTATAAGGTGTTTTATCTGTTTAGTGTCATATTATCAGGTGTTTTATCTGTTTAGTGTCATATTATATGGTGTTTTATCTGTTTAGTGTCATGTTATCAGGTGTTTTATCTGTTTAGAGTCATATTATAAGGTGTTTTATCTGTTTAGAGTCATATTATATGGTGTTTTATCTGTTTAGTGTCATATTATGAGGTGTTTTATCTGTTTAGTGTCATATTATATGGTGTTCTATCTGTTTAGTGTCATATTATAAGGTGTTTTATCTGTTTAGTGTCATATTATCAGGTGTTTTATCTGTTTAGAGTCATATTATCAGGTGTTTTATCTGTTTAGTATCATATTATATGGTGTTTTATCTGTTTATAGTCATATTATCAGGTGTTTTATCTGTTTAGTGTCATATTATAAGGTGTTTTATCTGCTTAGTGTCATATTATCAGGTGTTTTATCTGTTTAGTGTCATATTATAAGGTGTTTTATCTGTTTAGTGTCATATTATCAGGTGTTTTATCTGTTTAGTGTCATATTATAAGGTGTTTTATCTGTTTAGAGTCATATTATCAGGTGTTTTATCTGTTTAGTGTCATATTATAAGGTGTTTTATCTGTTTAGTGTCATATTATCAGGTGTTTTATCTGTTTAGTGTCATATTATCAGGTGTTTTATCTGTTTAGTGTCATATTATCAGGTGTTTTATCTGTTTAGTGTCATATTATAAGGTGTTTTATCTGTTTAGTGTCATATTATCAGGTGTTTTATCTGTTTAGTGTCATATTATAAGGTGTTTTATCTGTTTATAGTCATATTATATGGTGTTTTATCTGTTTAGTGTCATATTATATGGTGTTTTATCTGTTTAGAGTCATATTATAAGGTGTTTTATCTGTTTAGTGTCATATTATCAGGTGTTTTATCTGTTTAGTGTCATATTATGAGGTGTTTTATCTGTTTAGTGTCATATTATATGGTGTTCTATCTGTTTAGTGTCATATTATAAGGTGTTTTATCTGTTTAGTGTCAAATTATAAGGTGTTTTATCTGTTTAGTGTCATATTATATGGTGTTTTATCTGTTTAGTGTCATATTATAAGGTGTTTTATCTGTTTAGTGTCATATTATCAGGTGTTTTATCTGTTTAGTGTCATATTATAAGGTGTTTTATGTGTTTATAGTCATATTATATGGTGTTTTATCTGTTTAGTGTCATATTATCAGGTGTTTTATCTGTTTAGTGTCATATTATAAGGTGTTTTATCTGTTTATAGTCATATTATATGGTGTTTTATCTGTTTAGAGTCATATTATAAGGTGTTTTATCTGTTTAGTGTCATATTATCAGGTGTTTTATCTGTTTAGAGTCATATTATCAGGTGTTTTATCTGTTTAGTATCATATTATATGGTGTTTTATCTGTTTATAGTCATATTATCAGGTGTTTTATCTGTTTAGTGTCATATTATAAGGTGTTTTATCTGCTTAGTGTCATATTATCAAGTGTTTTAGCTGTTTAGTGTCATATTATAAGGTGTTTTATCTGTTTAGTGTCATATTATCAGGTGTTTTATCTGTTTAGTGTCATATTATAAGGTGTTTTATCTGTTTATAGTCATATTATATGGTGTTTTATCTGTTTAGTGTCATATTATATGGTGTTTTATCTGTTTAGAGTCATATTATAAGGTGTTTTATCTGTTTAGTGTCATATTATCAGGTGTTTTATCTGTTTAGTGTCATATTATGAGGTGTTTTATCTGTTTAGTGTCATATTATATGGTGTTCTATCTGTTTAGTGTCATATTATAAGGTGTTTTATCTGTTTAGTGTGAAATTATAAGGTGTTTTATCTGTTTAGTGTCATATTATATGGTGTTTTATCTGTTTAGTGTCATATTATAAGGTGTTTTATCTGTTTAGTGTCATATTATCAGGTGTTTTATCTGTTTAGTGTCATATTATAAGGTGTTTTATCTGTTTAGAGTCATATTATCAGGTGTTTTATCTGTTTAGTGTCATATTATCAGGTGTTTTATCTGTTTAGAGTCATATTATCAGGTGTTTTATCTGTTTAGTATCATATTATATGGTGTTTTATCTGTTTATAGTCATATTATCAGGTGTTTTATCTGTTTAGTGTCATATTATAAGGTGTTTTATCTGCTTAGTGTCATATTATCAAGTGTTTTAGCTGTTTAGTGTCATATTATAAGGTGTTTTATCTGTTTAGTGTCATATTATCAGGTGTTTTATCTGTTTAGTGTCATATTATAAGGTGTTTTATCTGTTTATAGTCATATTATATGGTGTTTTATCTGTTTAGTGTCATATTATATGGTGTTTTATCTGTTTAGAGTCATATTATAAGGTGTTTTATCTGTTTAGTGTCATATTATCAGGTGTTTTATCTGTTTAGTGTCATATTATGAGGTGTTTTATCTGTTTAGTGTCATATTATATGGTGTTCTATCTGTTTAGTGTCATATTATAAGGTGTTTTATCTGTTTAGTGTCAAATTATAAGGTGTTTTATCTGTTTAGTGTCATATTATATGGTGTTTTATCTGTTTAGTGTCATATTATAAGGTGTTTTATCTGTTTAGTGTCATATTATCAGGTGTTTTATCTGTTTAGTGTCATATTATAAGGTGTTTTATCTGTTTAGAGTCATATTATCAGGTGTTTTATCTGTTTAGAGTCCTATTTGAAGTGTGAGACGGTTCATTCATAGAAACCTTGAAAACCAAAGAACTGAAAAGGTTTGCGGAACTTCGTGGTAATAATGTCGAATCAATACTGATATCAATACTGATATCAATACTGATATCAATACTAATATCAATACTGATATCAATACTAATATCAATACTAATATCAATACTGATATCAATACTGATATCAATACTAATACCAATACTGATATCAATACTGATATCAATACTGATATCAATACTAATATCAATACTGATATCAATACTGATATCAATACTAATATCAATACTGATATCAATACTAATATCAATACTAAAATCAATACTGATATCAATACTAAAATCAATACTGATATCAATACTAATATCAATACTGATGTCAATACTGATATCAATACTAATATCAATACTGATATCAATACTAATATCAATACTGATGTCAATACTGATATCAATACTAAAATCAATACTGATATCATTACTAATATCAATACTAAAATCAATACTGATATCAATACTAATATCAATACTAAAATCAATACTGATATCAATACTAAAATCAATACTGATATCATTACTAATATCAATACTAAAATCAATACTGATATCAATACTAATATCAATACTAAAATCAATACTGATATCAATACTAATATCAATACTAAAATCAATACTGATATCAATACTAAAATCAATACTGATATCAATACTAATATCAATACTGATGTCAATACTGATATCAATACTGATATCAATACTAATATCAATACTAAAATCAATACTAATATCAATACTGATGTCAATACTAAAATCAATACTGATATCATTACTAATATCAATACTAAAATCAATACTGATATCAATACTAATATCAATACTAAAATCAATACTGATATCAATACTAAAATCAATACTGATATCAATACTAAAATCAATACTGATATCAATACTGATATCAATACTAATATCAATACTAAAATCAATACTAATATCAATACTGATGTCAATACTAAAATCAATACTGATATCATTACTAATATCAATACTAAAATCAATACTGATATCAATACTAATATCAATACTGATGTCAATACTAAAATCAATACTGATATCAATACTGATATCAATACTGATATCAATACTAATATCAATACTAAAATCAATACTGATATCAATACTAATATCAATACTGATGTCAATACTAAAATCAATACTGATATCAATACTGATATCAATACTGATATCAATACTAATATCAATACTAAAATCAATACTGATATCAATACTGATGTCATTACTAATATCAATACTAAAATCAATACTGATATCAATACTGATATCAATACTAATATCAATACTAATATCAATACTGAATTATAAAACAAACACATGTTCCACACCACACACCACAGAAGCACAGTCGCTCACACCAGCCGTTCGTGTGTGTTCAAATGCAACGAGGAGAGAAGGGGAAAGCTTTGTGTTGACTCAGTTGAATTGCTAGCCTGGGGCATCATGCAGCCTGACGGAGCCTGGACACAGAACCATAATGAGGAAAGGTCAGTGTGTCTCTGCCTGTGTCCCAATGGGCTCTGGTCAAAAGCAGTGCACTTTATAGACAATAGGACGCCATTTGGGATACAAATCTCTTTCGCATCTTGTCAACAACAAACATCCCTGGGCCTGTCTGTGTGCCAGCCAGACACACACACACACACACACACACACACACACACACACACACACACACACACTGAGTAATACAGGGAAGAGGCAGAGTGATCAGAGCCAGTCTGTGTGGTCTATTTAGTCAAGGAGTTTAGTCTGTTATACAGGACAAATAGATGCTTAGCTAATTGGATGATTGTGATAATAAAATGGGATTTCTCTTCAAGGTTGATCTGGCACAGACACCCAGACAAAAAACACACACGCACGCACACACACACCCCATATGCACACACACACACACACACACACACACACACACACACACACACACACACACACACACACACACACACACACACACACACACACACACACACACACACACACACACACACCCCCCATATGCACACACACACACACACACACACACACACACACACACACACACACACACACACACACACACACACACGCCCACCCCCCATATGCACACACACACACACACACACACACACACACACGTCCACCCCCCATATGCACACACACACACACACACACACACACACACACACACACACACACACACACACACACACACACACACACACACACACACACACACACACACACACACGTCCACCCCCCATATGCACACACACATACACACACACAAACACACACACTCACACACACACACACACACATACACACCGTAATGATGAGGGCCTGAGTGGGCCCTGCGGACCCTGATAGATACACCATAATAGGCTGAGCCAGAATAGAACACCTCTGGGTTGCTAAGCACTTCTCCTAGACAGTAATTGATGGCCAATTAACCAATCAGAGAAGAGGATTGATTACACAGTGGGAGGACAGGAATGAACCATCCCAAAATGACTAGCTATATGAATAAATTACATCTAGTTACCACTGAGCTTTTGCTTTTTTTATCCTTTGCTTAACTAGTCAAGTCAGTTTAAGAACAAATTCTTATTTACAACGACGGCCTGGGAACAGTGGGGTTAACTGCCTTGTTCAGGGGGCAGAACGACAGATTTGTACCTTGTCAGCTCGGGGATTCGATCTAGCAACCTTCCGGGTTACTGGCCCAACGCACTAATCACTAGGCTACCTGCCGCCCCTGCTGATCAAGGTTCAGATTGTTTTGAAATGCCATAATGTTTAAGGTAAGGATTAGGGACAGAGCACGCTGATCCAAGATCTGTGGTTAGGTCAGTATCTCATGGTTGAGATTAGGATTAGGGAGAGAGAAACCGGATAATAGAATGTATCTGAGGTTAGCCTAATATCTCATGGTTGAGATTAGGATTAGGGAGAGAGAAACCGGATAATATGTCTGTATAAAGATCGTGGTTAAGGAGGAGGAGACAAACAGGAATGTGTATGAAACATGAGCTTCACTTTCACAGGTATTTATTCCAGACAGATCTTTCAGCTGTCTAAAAAGAGCAGCTCCCTGTGAAAGGCAGTGTTAAATAGGTTTCTATTACTCTGCTGTCTGACGTGGGCCCCGGGAACGAACAGGGAGGCAGTGTTAAATAGGTGTCTATTACTCTGCTGTCTGACGTGGGCCCCGGGAACGAACAGGGAGTCAGTGTTGAATAGGGAGGCAGTGTTAAATAGGTTTCTATTACTCTGCTGTCTGACGTGGGCCCCGGGAACGAACAGGGAGTCAGTGTTGAATAGGGAGGCAGTGTTAAATAGGTTTCTATTACTCTGCTGTCTGACGTGGGCCCTGGGAACGAACAGGGAGTCAGTGTTGAATAGGGAGGCAGTGTTAAATAGGTTTCTATTACTCTGCTGTCTGGCGTGGGCCCTGGGAACGAACAGGGAGTCAGTGTTGAATAGGGAGGCAGTGTTAAATAGGTTTCTATTACTCTGCTGTCTGGCGTGGGCCTGGGAACGAACAGGGAGTCAGTGTTAAATAGGTGTCTATTACTCTGCTGTCTGACGTGGGCCCCGGGAACGAACAGGGAGTCAGTGTTGAATAGGTGTCTATTACTCTGCTGTCTGACGTGGGCCCTGGGAACGAACAGGGAGTCAGTGTTGAATAGGGAGGCAGTGTTAAATAGGTTTCTATTACTCTGCTGTCTGACGTGGGCCCTGGGAACGAACAGGGAGTCAGTGTTGAATAGGGAGGCAGTGTTAAATAGGTTTCTATTACTCTGCTGTCTGACGTGGGCCCTGGGAACGAACAGGGAGTCAGTGTTAAATAGGTGTCTATTACTCTGCTGTCTGACGTGGGCCCTGGGAACGAACAGGGAGTCAGTGTTGAATAGGTGTCTATTACTCTGCTGTCTGACGTGGGCCCCGGGAACGAACAGGGAGGCAGTGTTAAATAGGTGTCTATTACTCTGCTGTCTGACGTGGGCCCTGGGAGCGAACAGGAGTCAGTGTTGAATAGGGAGGCAGTGTTAAATAGGTTTCTATTACTCTGCTGTCTGGCGTGGGCCCTGGGAGCGAACAGGAGTCAGTGTTGAATAGGGAGGCAGTGTTAAATAGGTTTCTATTACTCTGCTGTCTGACGTGGGCCCTGGGAACGAACAGGGAGGCAGTGTTGAATAGGTGTCTATTACTCTGCTGTCTGACGTGGGCCCTGGGAACGAACAGGGAGGCAGTGTTGAATAGGTGTCTATTACTCTGCTGTGTGACGTGGGCCAAGGGAACGAACAGGGAGGCAGTGTTGAATAGGTGTCTATTACTCTGCTGTCTGACGTGGGCCCTGGGAACGAACAGGGAGGCAGTGTTGAATAGGTGTCTATTACTCTGCTGTCTGACGTGGGCCCTGGGAACGAACAGGGAGTCAGTGTTGAATAGGTGTCTATTACTCTGCTGTCTGGCGTGGGCCCGGGAACGAACAGGAGTCAGTGTTGAATAGGTGTCTATTACTCTGCTGTCTGGCGTGGACCCGGGAGCGAACAGGGAGGCAGTGTTAAATAGGTGTCTATTACTCTGCTGTCTGACGTGGGCCCTGGGAACGAACAGGGAGTCAGTGTTGAATAGGTGTCTATTACTCTGCTGTCTGACGTGGGCCCTGGGAACGAACAGGGAGTCAGTGTTAAATAGGTTTCTATTACTCTGCTGTCTGACGTGGGCCCCGCGAACGAACAGGGAGTCAGTGTTGAATAGGTGTCTATTACTCTGCTGTCTGACGTGGGCCCCGGGAACGAACAGGGAGGCAGTGTTGAATAGGTGTCTATTACTCTGCTGTCTGACGTGGGCCCCGGGAACGAACAGGGAGTCAG
>CM059784.1:38880000-38885000 GCA_030435695.1 Brachymystax lenok tsinlingensis
CTGTCTGTGTTATTGACTGTGTTACTGACTGTGTTACTGACTGTGTTACTGACTGTTACTGACTGTGTAACTGACTGTTTAACTGACTGTGTTAATGACTGTTACTGACTGTGTAACTGACTGTGTTATTGACTGTGTTACTGACTGTGCTATTGACTGTGTTACTGACTGTGTTACTGACTGTGTTATTGACTGTGTTATTGACTGTGTTACTGACTGTGTTACTGACTGTGTTACTGACTGTGTTATTGACTGTGTTACTGACTGTGTTATTGACTGTGTTACTGACTGTGTTACTGACTGTGTTACTGACTGTTTAACTGACTGTGTTACTGACTGTTACTGACTGTGTTACTGATTGTTTAACGGACTGTGTTACTGACTGTGTTACTGACTGTATTACTGACTGTTACTGACTGTGTTACTGACTGTTTAACGGACTGTGTTACTGACTGTGTTACTGACTGTGTTACTGACTGTGTTACTGACTGTTTAACTGACTGTCTTGTTGACTGTTTAACGGACTGTGTTACTGACTGTGTTACTGACTGTGTTACTGACTGTTTAACGGACTGTGTTACTGACTGTGTTACTGACTGTGTTACTGACTGTTTAACGGACTGTGTTACTGACTGTGTTACTGACTGTGTTATTGACTGTGTTACTGACTGTGTTACTGACTTTGTTACTGACTGTATTACTGACTGTTTAACTGACTGTGTTACTGACTGTGTTACTGACTGTGTAATTGACTGTATTACTGACTGTTTAACTGACTGTATTACTGACTGTTTAACTGACTGTGTTACTGACTGTGTTACTGACTGTGTTACTGACTGTTTAACGGACTGTGTTACTGACTGTGTTACTGACTGTGTTACTGACTGTATTACTGACTGTGTTACTGACTGTGTTACTGACTGTGTTACTGACTGTTTAACTGACTGTGTTACTGACTGTTTAACTGACTGTGTTACTGACTGTGTTACTGACTGTATTACTGACTGTTTTACTGACTGTTTTACTGACTGTGTTATTGACTGTGTTACTGACTGTTTAACTTACTGTGTTACTGACTGTTTAGCTGACTGTGTTACTGACTGTATTACTGACTGTTTAATTGACTGTGTTACTGACTGTGTTACTGACTGTGTTACTGACTGTTTAATTGACTGTGTTACTGACTGTGTTACTGAATGTATTACTGACTGTTTAATTGACTGTATTACTGACTTTTTAATTGACTGTGTTACTGACTGTGTTACTGACTGTGTTATTGACTGTGTTACTGACTGTGTTACTGAATGTATTACTGACTGTTTAATTGACTGTGTTACTGACTGTGTTACTGACTGTGTTACTGACTGTGTTACTGACTGTTTAATTGACTGTATTACTGACTGTGTTATTGACTGTGTTACTGACTGTGTTACTGAATGTATTACTGACTGTTTAATTGACTGTGTTACTGAATGTATTACTGACTGTTTAATTGACTGTGTTACTGACTGTGTTACTGACTGTGTTACTGACTGTGTTACTGAATGTATTACTGACTGTGTTACTGACTGTGTTACTGACTGGTGTTACTGAATGTATTACTGACTGTGTTACTGACTGTGCATGCTGTATTATTGACTGCTGTTTGTATGATATTGTTTAACTTACAGTATGTATGTGTTTTACGTGCTGTGCTCCCTCCCTGACAGCTCGTCATTGTATATAATGTCTTCTTAATTTCACTCTCATGTATAAATACAGGTGTATATCTACTTCATTATATACAGTGGGAGACACTGCACATCACACCCAGCTATCCACCCAGCAACCCATATAGACACCCAGCTATCACCCACCCACCCATATAGACACCCAGCTATCCACCCACCCATATAGACACCCAGCTATCCACCCACCCACCCATATAGACACCCAGCTATCACCCACCAACCCATATAGACACCCAGCTATCCACCCAGCAACCCATATAGACACCCAGCTATCCACCAACCAACCCATATAGACACCCAGCTATCCACCCACCCACCCATATAGACACCCAGCTATCCACCAACCCATATAGACACCCAGCTATCCACCCACCCACCCATATAGACACCCAGCTATCCACCCACCCACCCATATAGACACCCAGCTATCCACCAACCCATATAGACACCCAGCTATCACCCACCAACCCATATAGACACCCAGCTATCCACCAACCCATATAGACACCCAGCTATCCACCCACCCACCCATATAGACACCCAGCTATCCACCCACCCACCCATATAGACACCCAGCTATCCACCAACCCATATAGACACCCAGCTATCCACCCACCCACCCATATAGACACCCAGCTATCCACCCACCCACCCATATAGACACCCAGCTATCACCCACCAACCCATATAGACACCCAGCTATCCACCCAGCAACCCATATAGACACCCAGCTATCCACCAACCAACCCATATAGACACCCAGCTATCCACCCACCCACCCATATAGACACCCAGCTATCCACCAACCCATATAGACACCCAGCTATCACCCACCAACCCATATAGACACCCAGCTATCCACCAACCCATATAGACACCCAGCTATCCACCCACCCACCCATATAGACACCCAGCTATCCACCAACCCATATAGACACCCAGCTATCACCCACCCACCCATATAGACACCCAGCTATCCACCAACCCATATAGACACCCAGCTATCACCAACCCACCCATATAGACACCCAGCTATCCACCCACCAACCCATATAGACACCCAGCTATCCACCCACCAACCCATATAGACACCCAGCTATCCACCCAGCAACCCATATAGACACCCAGCTATCCACCAACCCATATAGACACCCAGCTATCACCCACCAACCCATATAGACACCCAGCTATCCACCCAGCAACCCATATAGACACCCAGCTATCCACCAACCCATATAGACACCCAGCTATCCACCAACCCATATAGACACCCAGCTATCACCCACCAACCCATATAGACACCCAGCTATCCACCAACCCATATAGACACCCAGCTATCCACCAACCCACCCATATAGACACCCAGCTATCCACCAACCCATATAGACACCCAGCTATCCACCAACCCACCCATATAGACACCCAGCTATCCACCAACCCATATAGACACCCAGCTATCCACCCACCCACCCATATAGACACCCAGCTATCACCCACCCACCCATATAGACACCCAGCTATCCACCCACCCACCCATATAGACACCCAGCTATCCACCCAGCAACCCATATAGACACCCAGCTATCCACCAACCCATATAGACACCCAGCTATCCACCAACCCATATAGACACCCAGCTATCACCCACCAACCCATATAGACACCCAGCTATCCACCAACCCATATAGACACCCAGCTATCCACCCAGCAACCCATATAGACACCCAGCTATCCACCAACCCATATAGACACCCAGCTATCCACCAACCCATATAGACACCCAGCTATCCACCAACCCATATAGACACCCAGCTATCCACCCAGCAACCCATATAGACACCCAGCTATCCACCAACCCATATAGACACCCAGCTATCCACCAACCCATATAGACACCCAGCTATCACCCACCCACCCATATAGACACCCAGCTATCCACCAACCCATATAGACACCCAGCTATCCACCAACCCATATAGACACCCAGCTATCCACCCACCCACCCATATAGACACCCAGCTATCCACCAACCCATATAGACACCCAGCTATCCACCCATCCACCCATATAGACACCCAGCTATCCACCAACCCATATAGACACCCAGCTATCCACCCACCCACCCATATAGACACCCAGCTATCCACCAACCCATATAGACACCCAGCTATCCACCCATCCACCCATATAGACACCCAGCTATCCACCCACCCATATAGACACCCAGCTATCCACCAACCCATATAGACACCCAGCTATCCACCCACCCACCCATATAGACACCCAGCTATCACCCACCCACCCATATAGACACCCAGCTATCACCCACCAACCCATATAGACACCCAGCTATCCACCCACCCACCCATATAGACACCCAGCTATCACCCACCAACCCATATAGACACCCAGCTATCACCCACCAACCCATATAGACACCCAGCTATCCACCCACCCACCCATATAGACACCCAGCTATCCACCAACCCATATAGACACCCAGCTATCCACCCACCCACCCATATAGACACCCAGCTATCACCCACCAACCCATATAGACACCCAGCTATCCACCAACCCATATAGACACCCAGCTATCCACCCACCCACCCATATAGACACCCAGCTATCCACCCAGCAACCCATATAGACACCCAGCTATCACCCACCCACCCATATAGACACCCAGCTATCCACCCACCCACCCATATAGACACCCAGCTATCCACCAACCCATATAGACACCCAGCTATCACCCACCCACCCATATAGACACCCAGCTATCCACCCACCCACCCATATAGACACCCAGCTATCCACCAACCCATATAGACACCCAGCTATCCACCCACCAACCCATATAGACACCCAGCTATCCACCCACCCACCCATATAGACACCCAGCTATCACCCACCAACCCATATAGACACCCAGCTATCCACCAACCCATATAGACACCCAGCTATCACCCACCAACCCATATAGACACCCAGCTATCCACCAACCCATATAGACACCCAGCTATCCACCAACCCATATAGACACCCAGCTATCCACCAACCCATATAGACACCCAGCTATCACCCACCAACCCATATAGACACCCAGCTATCCACCCACCCACCCATATAGACACCCAGCTATCCACCAACCCATATAGACACCCAGCTATCACCCACCAACCCATATAGACACCCAGCTATCACCCACCCATATAGACACCCAGCTATCCACCCACCCACCCATATAGACACCCAGCTATCACCCAC